>CAKAOI010026071.1:0-20170 GCA_916701655.1 Sebastiscus albofasciatus | reverse complement strand
TTACACACACACACACACAGTTACACACACACACACACAGTTACACACACACACACAGTTACACACACACAGTTACACACACACAGTTACACACACACAGTTACACACACACAGTTACACACACACAGTTACACACACACAGTTACACACACACACACACAGTTACACACACACACACAGTTACACACACACAGTTACACACACACAGTTACACACACACAGTTACACACACACAGTTACACACACACAGTTACACACACACAGATACACACACACACACACACACACAGAGTCTGAGCCCTCAACTTGAATCTGTGCCAGCTCGATGCAGCACTGCAGACATGATGGGTGTGGCCGCACCAAAAGGCCTCTTCATCACTACCTCGATATAAGACGCTGTTGTAACGACACTGAAGAATTAATACACGTTAACTGGTAACTACGATGTTTGACTGATTGTTAAAGGGGCAAAAGCAGGACAATATTCTGCTTCATCATGAATAAGTTCCAACTACATAAATCCAGTCAGAAACACGTATTAATTATGCTGACATGCTGAATGGTCATAGAGGCAGCTGAGGGACACAGCTGTCCTTCATTCAACACACACACAGCTCTCAACACATTTGAGAAGCCTGATCCAGATAATTCTTTGCATGTTTGCTGAAAAAATAATGTAAGCAATTATCAAAATTGTAGCCACTTAATTTTTTTGTTAATGTTCACTCTACAGGACACACCAACAAAGAAGAAAAGGGTGTGCTTCCACATTAAAGATGATGTCCACACGGCAAATAGTTAAAAAAACAAGGGCGGAGAGATTTGTCTTGTCAGTTTTGAATAACATGATGACTGATCTGGTATTAAAAGAGATTTTATTGGCTCGCACCAAAAGCCTCCTCACTCTGGTGATGTAATAGCTTCCAGTGACATACCTTTACATGCCACTCTCTCACTCAAAGTGTTTATTTTAATAGCCGGGTGGGGATCATGTCGGGTTCAAATGTGGCTGCAGACTTCAGAGAGAGGATGAATTACATCAGAGTGAGCCAGTCACATACTGGTGCTCTTTACAGGTCACCATGTTGGATTTCTAGATAAAAGTAAACCTGGGAAATAGGATTTAGATCCTAATGTACACAGTGGTACGGAGGTAAAAGAGGTGTTCTAAGCTACAGTTGGACCAGGCATTTAGTCTCCAGTCCAAAACCACTTGTGCACTGACTGATCTGAAGAGTTTCCAGTTAAAGCACTCAGCTACGATATAACACTTTTCAATACAATAACAGCACAGTGTTAAATCAACAACTCTCTGACAGCAACAACTAAAAAAGAATGTTTACGTGCAATAGATTTGATAATCGATTAAGTAATTTATCAAACATTTTGCCGGTTTCAGGTTAAAAAAATATGAGGATTTGCTGCTTTTCTCTGTAAACTGAATATCTTTAGATATTGGACCTTTGGTTGGACAAAACTGGGACTGTGACAGGCACCTTTCACTATTTTATAACATTTAAAGGTCCTGACACACCAAGCTGACGGTCGACTGTCAACCAATTAGAGGCTGTCGGTGAGCGTCCATCGTCCTAGTTTTTGCGGTGTGTCCCGCATCGTTGGCTCTAGTCTGCCCGTGTCGGAGGTGTTTTTTCAGCATGTTGAATCGGCGGTGGAGCCCGTCGCTGAGAGAAAACACTCGGATTTGTTGTTCAGCTTAAACAAATCAGTGCACGAGAAGAGAAACGGACGTGAGGAAAGCAAGCCAACGAGTAAAGTCGAGGAAAAACACAGAAGGCTTTTCTCATTTTACATCTTCATCTCATCTGATCATTTCAGTACACAGATATTTTCACAACAACATGGCCGTCAGCTGTAGTTTTTGCGGTGTGTTCAAGTGCAACTTGTCGGCCAAGACAAAGGGTACGTGAGGCAACGCAACAGTCGCCCTTCATCGCCGCTACTTCTTGGATGTCGGTGTATCTGGGCCTTAACAGACTAAACAATTAATTGATTCATCTAAAAAAGTATGACGAATGAAAATAATCATTAGTTATAAGCCCCTAAACAAAGACATGAAGACGCTACAAGCCGGCACATCAGTGATGAAAAAAGTCCAAACCTTTACTCAAGTAGAGCAACTGCACTTAAAACTTCATTAAAGCAAAACTATAAAAGTAGTACAAACAAGAACATGTACCTAAATGTCAAAAGTAGAAGGATTCATTCTGGAAAACTGTGTCTCGATCCGTTACAAAGTATTTTAATGCTGCAGTGGTCTCACTACTCTTATGTACTTCTAGCTAGTTTAAATTCCAACATTATTTTTTTGATTTTGTGAGATTATTACTGTACATGTTTTGAACTTAAACCCTTATTTCCCAAGTAACTATTAAGTACAGTTGTGGAGTAAAATAAAAAATTAGCATCTAAAGTCTTCCAAAAAGAAAGCCACACTGAATTACACTTAACTAAATGTACTTTGTTAAACCCAGAGATAAAATTAAGTTGTCAGTGTCAGAGCAGATTTGGTGGCGTTCCAGTCAGCGCTGTGCTTTGACGATGACGGAGTGACCCGAGTCAATTTGCCTCCCTGTATAGGATGTGTTTGACAAGCGCTGAGTAAATGTGCTCAGCCATTAGGAAAACAGGCCTATCTGTAAGAGCAAACACTAATCCCACTCACTCCAGGAGCCTGAGTCAATACGCTGATTTCTCAGTGCCAGAGAGTTGCTGGATAACCCGCTGCAGCTTCACAGGGAATATCTCCCACTCTCCCTCCTCCTTTAATACTTGTGGTGGAAGAAGTACTCAGATCCTTTACTTAATAAATGTACCATACAACAATGAAAGATACTCCATTACAAGTAAATGTCCTTCATTCAAAAATCACACTGAGGTAAAAGCACTGAAGTATCATCAGCTAAATATACTTATGTATCAAAAGTACTTGTTCTGCAGTTAAAATATGAAATGTGACTTTATTAGATTGTTAATACTGGTGCATCATTGTGTGAACAGCATTTTACAGTTGTAGTTGTTCTAGGTGGAATTGGTTTTAACTACTTTATACACAGTTTGGTAGTTTATTGTAGTCCAGTGGTTTCCAATCAAGGGGTCGGGCTCCCCCAAAGAGTCACAAGATAAATCGGAGGGGTCGTGAGGTGATTTATGAGAGAGGGAAAAAATACTGAAGTTCAATAAATATTAGAAATTCAATAAAATGTCAATTGCAATCAAGAACTGACTGCAGGAGATGTTGAACGAGATAACTCAGGACAATTGTAGGTTACAGAGAAAAGGCATCTCTATATAAAACCTCCTACGCCTTTGTGCTGCTGCACACACATAGTTGTGTGTTTTGTGTGTGTCTCTTGTGTGTGGAGGTGTGCCATGAGGGATCACAGGGAGGATTTATTGAGCGGTGACAGATTTCTGGGCAAGAAGACGATACCTTAATCCGACTCTTGACATTCTGACCGTGTGCATGTGAATATCTGTGTGAGTACAGGTACATCTGACAGTGCAAAGGGTAGAGATTGAGAGAGTAAAGTATTGTCAGTCTGTGAGCATCACCCCCATGGGGGTAGACCGTACAAAAAACATTCAGTATAATGATATATTTCATCAATTCCTACGTGCAAGATTGCTGTTTTAGCTGTAACTCCAGAGAAAAATGAGTAAAAGTTCCTCTCAACACTCAAACTAAAAGAATAGATTGGCTCACTGTAAAGTGAGAGGAGCAGAAACAGTCCAGACATCAGCAGAAAGAGAGGAAATGCGGGAGAAAGAAGCTTCCCAAATCTGGCCACCATACAGTGAACTGGAATGTAATAGTGAGGGGGAGTGAGGGGTGGAAACATGGAGTCACATCCCAAATGCAGAGCGTTCGGACAAACGGAAAAATCTGAAAAGAACAAGAACTAGAAACGTGTTGTGACTAACTGTAACTGAAATATCTATAGAGTTGTTTCAAAGTCTCACACAGCAAATTACAGTCTTTAAGAGATTTATGTCTTGTTTCTTTCTTAATGTAAGAGTGAGTGAGCCCAATGTAGAGCTGAGACGATTAGTCAATTAAACAATCGGTCAATCAACAGAAAAATAGCCACCAATTAACCGTCATTTCTCATGTCGGAATGCTAAATATTGCCTCGTTCCAGCTTCTTATTTGTAATTTGCTGTGTTTCTTTGTCTTTAAAGGGTACAGTCACATAACATTTCCAATTCTACAGGGATTCCCGTTAACTTCTATTAAAGCCCGAACGATAGTACAAATTCAAGCATGTGTTTCCTGTTTTGCTGCGATCTCCAGCCGACTACGGTGGACTCACAGGTCAGAGTTCACCTTCGTTTATCTAGAAACACTGACCAACTGTGTGTTTTGAAATGAAAAGGTGATTATTCTATCGTGCTTCATGACTATATGTAGTACCAGTGTCATACTTCCAGACAACTAACTGTAGCATCACTCTCCAACACTGTTTACAGTTTGTGATTCATTAGACACATCAGAAGTGTGACATCACATCGTTTTTGGGGGCTGCACATGTTGAATGTGGCCAAACCTTTATTCGGCAGAAAACTTAATTAGCACTGCAACTAAAGATTTTCATATTTTCATTATTGATTAATCGTTAAGATATCAAATAAGCAAATAGTGAAAAATGGCCAAAAGTGACGACTTCAAATGTCTAGTTTTGTACAACGAACATTTTAAAACCCCAAAATATCAAATTTATTATCAGATTAGACAAAGAAAAGAAGAAAATCCTCACAACCGAGAAGCTTAAAAAGGGGTAATGTTTGCTTAAAAAGAATTACTTAAACGATTAATCAATTATCAAAATAGTTGTCGAATAATTTTCAGTCGATTGACTGATCGATTAATCAACGAATCATTTCAGCTCCTAACTTAAAGGTAGGGTCAGTAATCTTGAGAAACTAGCAAGAGTACACTAGATTGAAAAAAAAAAAAGAAATGTTAGAGCATCCGATTTATTGATTGTTGACGGGATGTAATGAGAATTTCAACAAATAACAAAAAAATTATTTGAACAGCACTACCTTTGATATTTATTAGGTTTTGGTGAGTTGGTTGGAGAAAAAGAAAGCGATCCAGTGAATATAGGTATATTCAGACAGATGCTCTCGTAAAAACCCAAAATACAAGTATGAGCCTGGAAATTAGCATGATTTTAAACACATTTATGACAGTGTAGAAAAACCCTAAACATTACAGGCATCATAAAAGTAGAATTTATGGCAGAACAGTTGTATTTGATTGTATCAGATTGTACAGGTGTACCTAATAAAGTGGCCACTGAGTGTATATTGTGTCATTTTCCAACAGTTCCACTGTTTTCTGACATTTTACAGACAAAATAATTCCATCAAGATAAAATCAATCACAACCCTTCCCCGATGTATGTGCATCAGAAACTCTTCACAGATGTGTAGTTGAATGTAATTCTTGAAACGGGCCATAAAGATGTAAATAAACAGACTTGTTTTGGTTTCTCACACTGCACTGTTACAGGCTGTAACGTAACCCTAATGTCCTTTGAATGATGAAACTCAATATTCTCAGTAACACTGACAAAATAGTCACACGGTAAAAAGCTGCGTACTGACGATGAAAATGTCTCCAGGCATTACTCTGCAGGACAGAGAGGATTACTCACTCAGCCACAGAAATATAAACCTCACTCTCTTCCAAGTATTTATAATCTCAACAGTGTCCTCACACTAACAGTGCAAAGCTGTTGCTAATTGTTATTACAGATCAGTCACTGCTGGGCCGAGCCTCAGCTTTCCCAGTTACTCAAGTTATCATAGCGAACTGAAAGCACACGGGACGATTACAGCACAAGAGAAACACGAGTAGCATCGATTACATGTTAGGACAGTAGAACCGGTTCTGCTGAAGCTTTGTGGGAAATTAGAAACAAAAAGGATACTTAAACAGGTTTGGGTTATTTAAATAAAGCAAAGTGTATTTCACACAGCTGAAAGGTTACAGCAAGTTATTGAGTCACAGCTCATGAATCCGGTTCTGTAGCATTCCTAATCTGTTATCATCCACAAATCATCTCGCTGCATATTAAAATACATTCATGCTCGCTCCAAAATTCATTTATTTGAGGTCGACAGCAACCATTAAACGTGTCAAGATGAGTTTGTAAATATTTGCCTCAACTTCGAGGGCTTGGCTGCATGTCAAGTATCACTACGTCCAGAAACGTATAAATCCGAGCTGTGTACCCGACACTGTCAGCGCTGTTTGAGTTTTAGCTGCCTGTGCACTCGGTAATGGAGGTCATGAATTCGTTTATCTGTTCATCGAGGAATACCAGAGAGCAACAGCTGTGAGCTTAAAGAACGAGACGGATCCTGGAAGAAAACTGGAATTCTTTGATTACAGCTGTTTGCCTCATCGGGGTCGTATAAGTCTTTCGTAATTTAAACCTGCAATAACTGATTTATTGTTGGCCACCGTGGGGCAGCGGAAACGAGTTGTGAACACGGCATTGCTAGCTAACGTTACAGCTCAGCCGAGGAGGACGCCGTTAATGTTTAATGTTCCTCTCGTCCATGTGTAGACGAGCGCTTCATTCGGCGCGCGATGATCAAGTCGGCAGCAGGCTGGTCTCATGCGCCGTTTGTAGCTATACCTACGAAAAGTAATGCACTGTAATTCGTATACATATCCCATGAAATACATTTGTATGTAATCCACGTAGTCTTGAACCAGGAAGTATAAAGAGCAGCAAATGGCACGTCAGGAGGACGTTGGGGTGTATGGGTGGGTCTTAAAATACCAGACTTTGGCCCAAGAGACCAAAGCTCGTGTCCCGTGTGAAACCAGAAGTCAACGTTGATTTATTTGTCACGTAACTTAAGTTACGCCACTTTCGTAGTTATCTTAACCCAAACCACGACCTTTTCCTAAACCTAACTAAGTAGTTGTGTTGCCTAAACCTAAACAAGTTGTTTCCTGTGAAGATGGAAGATTATTTTGAAACGACTGTATGCATGTACCGAGCGGACATTGACAGGTGTTGCTGGACATACGAAGGGAAATGAACTAAAAAGGAGGAATATCTTTTTCGGAAGATATATGAGAATATGTTGATGGCGGATGTATTTTGGTAGAGAAGACCAATTCATAAATAGCACTACAGGTAAGAGGAAAAATATGTATTTGTGATTTTCTGGTGGACTGTCCCTTTAATCTTCAGTTTATCAGAGTAAAACTAATTTGGAAGTACGTGGCTATCACTAAATAGTGATAGTTTGTAATTTCTCTTTTCTTTTTCCACCCTGTTTTTTTTTCAAAATTATTTTATCCTTCTGTCCTTCACATGCAGGTTTACATACACACTGTAACCAAAGTATTTACCTACTAAACACCTTTAACAGATTTACACTTACATCATACTGACTGTTAACTGTACTAGCTTATCGTTTTGTCCAAATGCTCTCTTTTTTCTTTACAAATATTGTGCATGCACCCACTGAAGTATATAAGAGTATATATATAAGTGTGTGTGTGTGTGTGCTGTGACCTCTCAGTCATTAGCCAACACACAGGTCATGTTCGTAAATCTCCGTCCACACAGTCAGCCATGTTGGATCAACAGTCTGAACAGGTGGTCTCATCAGCAACACGCCCATATGTAGGCCACATGTCAGGCATTAGCCGGCCAGCACTAGGAGCTAGCGCTAAGGCAACACAATGCAGGCAGGTGAGGGGAGTGACTTAGCACAATCAATACACTAAAGCTACGCCACGTGGGCCGAGCAGAAAGGAGGTCAATCCAATTAGTTAGATCTGAGAGACATAAACAGTGGGACTCTGTCCAATCCCGTGCCAGTCCTAGAATATCCGTCCCCCTCAGGTTCTCTGTCGTACATTACACACAGATGAGTCACACACATACTGTAAATGCATTTTATCAGTCTTTAAGGAGTCAAATAACCTAAATAAGACAAATAGGGAAAATCGATGTTATACAATGTCTGGAGTAGTTAATGATCTAATCCAAAAAGCTGGTCTAACCCATTCTTTGACCTCAGCTCACTTCAATGTAGCTGCTATGTAAGCTACTAAATGACCTCACTGTGCTCCTCACAGAGTTGTATTCTGAAGGTATCCTGTGGTGTTTTCTTGTAAACAAACACAGTCAAGTGTGTGTGTCCTTATAGCTTAACAGACATGTTGAATTCATTTCCTTCCCATTAAAACAGTTGCAAAGCACGTTTTTTGAATAGTTTCAAACCTGCTTTGTTTATTTTGGCTGGCGGTCTTGCAACCAGTGGAATAGTGTGATATAATAATGGAATATTGTATAAGATTAACGCCCGCTGCAGCCGGTAGGGGTGTGTGTGTCACATCACCAGCTTGCTTGTGCATGTACAGTATACAGTACTTGTGTAAATGCTAGAGGAACAAGAGACAGAAACTCATTGCCAAAAGCTCCACAGTGTATCTTTAAGATATACTACATGTTTAATTTCATTACCTCTGTTATTGACGGATCACAACCATTAGAAAACGTTGAATCACCCTGACGATCAAGGAGACCACCACCAGGTTAAAGCCTTGTATCAGTCAGGTGAAGGCCTGAAAGTCTGAACCTAAACTCTGGATCCAGACCAAACTGCAGGCTAAAATAATCCAAAAGTAGCTATTTATAAAATATATTTCCTTAACTGCAAGCCACCTGTGTGTGCATGCTCCCGTTCATTAGTTTCTGTGTGTGTTCACTCCGGTCCAGTCACAAGAGGCACATCGTCGTGGCCATGACAACGAGTTGTCACCATGAGTCAGCGACGTGGATGTTATCGATATAAACACAGCAAGATGATCTCAAAGTTTACAAAGAAAAGGAAAGTTGATTAAGAGAACAGACATTTTAAAGAGGAATGGAGACATATGAGCACTAAACCTGTGTGTTCATACTAGGGCTGCTACTAACGATTATTTTAATTTCCGATGAATCTGTTGATTACTTTCTCGATGAATCGATTAGTTGTTTGGTTTAGAAATGTTAGAAAATTGTGAAAAAATGTGTTCCCCAAAGCCCAAGATGACGTCCTCAAATGTCTTGTTTTGTCCACAACTCAAAGCTATTCAGTTTACTGTCATAGAGGAGTAAAGAAACCAGAAAATATTCACATTTAAGAAACTGGAATCAGAGAATTTGGACTCTTAAAAAAATGACTCATAACGATTATTCATTACAGGTCTAGTTCTTACTACAGCTGCTTGGATCAGCACCTCTTTTTGGCTCCTTTATGGACAACTTATGGACTTTACGTCAGCGTGTTGTGCAGCATTGTACCAGACCTAATGTACACTGTATACCTAATGTTTGAGCATCCCTGCCTTAATATGTGCTCTGCTGGGTGTCAAACCTGTCTTCTGAAAACATCTCTTCATTCATTTTGTTTTTATTATTGATTTCAACTCTATTGAATCTATAATGTTGTCATCCTGATTGTCCATACTGTCATTTTATCATTTTTGTCTATTCTGTGCACATGACGTCTATTGCATATCTGTCTGTCCTGTTGAAGGGATCCCTCCTCTGTTGCTCTTCCTGAGGTTTTCTCCATTCTCCCCTGTTAAAAGGTTTATTTGGGGGAGATTTTCCTTATCCGAATCGAGGCTCTATGGATAGTGAATGTCACATTAGGGTAATCAAGCGAAGCTAATTTACCCAAAGAGCCTGAGAATCTGAGAAAGATGGCGACTCTCTGCACTTATCGTAAGTCTGAGGAGGAGCCTGGTGCTCGAAACGTTACAGCATAATAAAAAAATCCTTCTAACGGGAGCTATTTGGTGTGCAGATCAAACGGTTTTATTCTGTTAAATTTGAGAAAGTCTAACATTATTTGCATTATGAAAAAAGAGTAATGCGGACTGAGTGTACAACAATAAATGCCGCTGTACATAGAACATAATCCTGTCATGGTCCTCTAATGATTGAAGGGGTGATGTGAGGAAGTCGCCAGCTGTTAAAAGCTTTATGATAGAAGGGAACCGCATCTCCACACTGACTAAAACGCACCGCAGCGCCTCTTCAGAGCCATTCTTCTAGACAGTTAATGAGTCAATCACATTATAACAAGCAACTTTCCCAGAGAGTACAAAGATGTATTCTTAGCAGCGACACTTATCTTCTGACTGGGATGGGTCAGTGGAGATAGACACAGCGCTGTTGTAGTTATGGGCCAACAGAGGAGGAAAGGAATAGCATACGGAAGACGATAACCGCACTTCATAATTGCTTTTCATTTCCTGCAGTGATAACGTATCAGGGGAACAAAAGTCAAATCTTATCTTCGCTAACACTTCCATGTCCAGAAGAAATGACCACCTGTCCTGTAATCTAACTTTCCTCACCAACAAATCCAAGACAAACTACCGGAAAATATCCAGAGCAGCACACAGCCGGCCGGGATGATCTTTCCATCAGCGACTTCCTGCTCCGACCGGGGGTGACATCCCTCATGTTTTCTGCTCCCTTCCAGATGTGTGCTCTTTTCACACTTGGTTTTTATTACTGTACATCTGGATGTATGGGAACCACAAGATGACCACAAAGCCACTCACACCACATGAGAACCTCTCAGCAGAGAGAGGTCACCTGCGAGGATTTATGTAACTCCAGTGAGGAGTGGAGGGCGTGTTGTCAGCGTTTATGTAACAGACTTTATTGATACTCAAAATCATGAGGACGGAAAATCTGACTGTGAGCTCTCGAAGCAGGGCGAGAGGTGGTTTCAGATTTTAGTCTAACTGTTTTTATAATTACCGTTTGTAGATTATATATAAATAATCAAAAACTTTACTTGTCCTTCAGATCTTTTACTGAATTTGAAAAATGTTTGACTGCAAAGTGAAAGACAGTTTCTGTAAAACAGCATCAAAAGAGACTTTGTGGACAGTTTTCTTTCTGTTGCCACTCCTCTAGGAGGAGAGCAGATGGGGAGAGTTTTTAAAACAAGTCCCGAACATCCGCTCCTTCACAAAATCAGAGGAGAGTTTCTAGGAAGGAGGACATCTGGCCAGCTGCAGATGAACAAAGTCACGGCAACAGAAGAGAGAGTGTGTGTGTGTCTCAGTGTGTGTTTGTCATCTAAGGGAAACAGGAGATTAAACTTTTTTTGCTACTTCCAGGAATGTATTTCCTGAATTACAATGACTGTGATGACTGCTGGCTCACAATTATTTTCACTATCAATTATTTTGCCGGTTATTTTTTATTATTTTCCGGGTTGTCCGTACCATTCTTGTGAATGTGATAGCTGCTGGAGGGAATTAAATTAAATTAAAGTTGGCACAAACTTCCCTTTGGACTCAAGAATGAACTGATTAGATTTTGTAGGTCAAAAGTCACCGTGACCTCACAAAACACATTTTTGGCCGTAACTCAAGAATTCATATGCTAATTATGACAATTTCACACAAATGTGTAACAGGATAAAAAGATGAAGTGATGACATTATCGCTAGACATGGATGTAAACTGCAACTTGACTGGTTGGCGGAGACACACAACTGTGAGGCGGTAATTCTAGTTTCAATTAAAATCAATTAAAATGTCAAAAAAAATTCAGACAAATGTCCATCATCATGATTTCCCAAAGCCAAAATTGACATATGTCAGTGTCGTCTTTTATCTGAGCAACAGTTCAAAACGCAAAAATATTCTGTTTACTATCACAGATGAAAAAGAAAACCAGGATATATTTCACATTTGAGAAGCGGGAGCCTGTGAAATTTAGCATTTTTGCTGAGAAAAATGACTTGAAATGATGAATTGATCATTAAAATAGTTTCTGATTCGGCTAACTGTTCCAGTTCTTCATGACTGAATATAAACTGGTCAGACTTTTATTAAAAAATGTAAAGCCATGATTGAAGACACAGACAACACAGATGTGCTCCAGAGTAATTCAGTTTAAAGACTACAAAGAAGAGAGCAGCTCCTCTGTGACCGGACTTCATACAGAATAAAGCCGTTTCTGTCGTTGGTGCAGGTGTAGTCGGGGCAGTAGGGCAGCTGGTCGAGTCTGACAGCAAGTGCTGACTGTGGTGTGTGCGTGCGATGCTGACGAGGCACCTGCAGACTCTGGCGTACCCCGCTAGCATAAATAAAGAGCCTGTGAGGGGACACAAACAGGCACATTGTCGGTTGTCTGCCGACGACCAACTAGTTGGCTCAAAAAGCGTAATGAGAGACACAACAGACAAGCCTACACATCCTGTAAGAAATGGTACTAAATTGGCCATAAAAAATCTGTAGATAAAACATATCTGTACAGATGTAGGGATGCAACTAAGAGATTATTTTAACTAGCGATTAATCTGCAGATTTTTTTTTTCAGTTAATGAATTAATCTTTTAGCGTATCGTATCACAGATATTCAGTTTATGATGATAAATGGCAAAGAAAAACAGAAAATTCTCTCATCTGAGGAGCTTGAAACAGAATGTTTGGCATTTTTTCACTATTTTTACTTGAAAAATAAATGAAAATAATAAATGAAACGATAATTTGATTTTCAAAATAGTTTAGGGCTGCACCTAACGATTATTTTTATTGTAAATTAATCTGTTGATTATTTTCCTGATTAATCGATTTGTTGTTTGGTCGATAAATTGTCAGAAAATGGTGAAGATATTCAGTTTCCTGTCATAGAGGAGTAAAGAAATCAGAAAATATTCACATTAAACAAGCGAGAATCAGAGAATTTTGACTATTTTCTTAAGAAATTACTAAAAGCGAATAACCAATTATCAAAATAGTTGGTGATTAATCGTTCCAGCTCTAATGATGAATTGTTTCAGCTGTACACAGATGTACAGTAACCGTAAAGACTATGACGAGGAATGCAATATGCAAGTTAAAATAACTTCTATGACCACCTTACCTGTAAAAGATCCAACTGGAGGACGGAGGGAAGTTTAATTAAAGTTTGTTTTGACCTGCTACACAACACAAACTACACTCAGCTAAGAAATCAAACAAATCACTCTGATGTGGCTCCACCAAATCTCCGTGTAACCTCTGACCTCCAGCTGCTACAGTCGGAGCGGGAAGCTGCATCAACACCAGTCTCTGCTCGATAGTTGACAGAGCAGGAACAGTTTGTACTCCTCTTCCCCAGCCAGAGGTACCAGTCCTCATGGATACAGTTTCACAAGGAGAGTAAAAGCTTGGCACCACGTTGGAGAGATAAACTATCGGTGAAAAGCAACAGCTGGAGTATTTGTTGGCATTCTTCATCTTTCAGCTGAGCTAAATGTCATTAGCTGTAGTACTGGTGTTACAAAGTGTTGTTGTTTGTGGGTTCTCATTTCTTAAATCTGACCAGATGAAACAAGATGAAGGAAGATTTTATCAACATGAACCGAAAGAGCTTTAAAGAATGCAAGTCCCTGCTTTAATGCGACATTAAAGTTGTGGGAATCAATTCAATCAACATTTAAGTTCCATTCAAAACATCCAAAGCTCATTTTTTGTTGCAATGTCATCAATCATGGTTCCATAACAGAAGATTTATACTTTTCTTAAGCAAATATGTGAAAACTAGAGCTGCAACGATTAGTCGATCAAAAGAACTGCAACCGTTTTGATCATCAATTAATTGTTCATTAATTCATTTTTCAAGTAAAAATGCCAAACATTTCATGGTTCCAGGTTCTCAAATGTGATGTTTTTTTGGTTTGCAGAAGATAATAAATAAAAGAGATAATAACAGTTAAATTAAGATATCTGTGAATATGATTCTACCACTAGTGTCCGTGACAGATCAGCCTTCCCCCAATCATCTGGTACAAACATGAGCAAACAAACATATGGCTGGATGTTATGTAATCCTCATACCATGGTGAGGAGGGTAGTCGCTCAAGAACTAGTGTAAATCTATTCTGCAACAACGCCGCTAACCTCAAGCTGCTACACAAACAAGTCTGTGGTGAACTGCTTGTGTAAGTTGCTGCTGCTGTGTGTTTTTACTCTTCAACTAGAGTCCAGTGCAGATAACCAGGCACCTTTACATGTTACTCAACCAGGGAACGCAGCCTGTAGTCCAGTATTACACTCTTTACCCTGATTTCACCTCTATAAAACACACAGCACTGTAACTTTACACTCAACAGAAAGGACACTGCACATGAACGGTGCTCAATCATTCCCCGTCTCTCTCTCATCTCAGGGTTTTTTTTTTCAGGCCTGAGGAAAACAACACTTTCAGGGCACAGTAAATCTGGCTGGACCCCGCCCAGTAGGGGGAGATCCTAGTAATACACACTAATCCTGCTCAGTGTTAGTGGGGGGCTCTGGGAAGATGGTATTACATGTGCAAATGTGCATGTGCATTTCTGTGTCTGAGTGTATTGAGGTAGCAGCAGTGAAGGAGATGCTGAGAGGTGAAGCAGCTGACCTGGGTTGACTCTGACTCACACTGGGAGTGTTTCTGTTGGCCAGGAACGACGGAGGAGCACAACAGGAGCTCCAGAGCTCACCGGGGCCAACGAGGCCTGCAGGACCTTCACATGTGCAAATCATTAATGCTTGTAGGTAAAGAAAAAACAAACGCATCTAGCAGGTGGGATCCAGATACCTTGCACATTAACAAAGAACTACAAGAGTTGCTTTATTAAGGGCTTGTGATGTCTGACATGTTGTATTCTAAAGAAAACAAATCTCAAGCTTTTGATAGAACTTTTTGGCCATCACAGGGTGGGGAAACATAAAAGCAAGCTGACATATACACAGCCACCATTTATGATTAATAAAGTTGCTACGGCAGACACAAAGGGAAGTTTCTAGACACGTCATGAACATAAGTAAAACGGAAGTCAAGTCGTTAAAGCTGTGTTTTGTTCTCCACCAACTCCTGAGATAAATATCTGGGTATTTAGCTGCTGGATGTTTGTCTTTCTTCACTACCTTTGTCTGTTGTTTGGTGCTGGGCTAAAGATGGCGTATGGATGGCATCTATCAGAGCTTTCTAACTGGAAACAGCTGCTATGGTGGTTGATGACGACTTCTTAAGCCACATTTCCACTAAGCAGTCCAGTTCAGTTCAGTTTGTTACACATCAGAGCGGTTCTTTTTGTGTTTCCATTAGCAAAATTTGTGCGTGGTACGAATAGAACCACTCCATTGTCGGTATCACCTCGGTCGAGGTTCTAAGAGAGCTGAGTCGATACTAGAAGGTGGAGTGAAAACATTGCACTGATTGGTCTGTAGCGCGACACGGGACAGCCTGCACAAGCAATCATTTTTTAAACAGCCAAGCTGCCGTCAATAACGACTGCAATTTATAATTCACTCTACCCAGATTAAAAAAATTGGCAGCTCACAAACCTACAGTGTACAATTGACAAAGTGCAGATACTCTGGTTGGTTGCAGTTGAAATGATTCAGCGAGTGCCCCAATTAAGATGATGTCACGGCAGTTTCACGTGCCATTACTACAGCGATCAGCTGAGTATCCCGCCTACACTGAGGTGGCACCATTCGCAGTGGAAACACGGCAAAGAGAAAAGGACCTGGTACCAAAAGTGAGTCAAGTTGAGCAGAGCGTACCATGCAGTGGAAACACGGCTATCATGAATGTAAGTCCAACATTAACTCTCCTTAAAGCTGTGTTTTGGTCTCCACCAACTCCTGAGAGTAACATCTGGGTATTTAGCTGCTGGATCTTTGTCTTTTTTCACCAGCTTTGTCTGTCTGTTGTTTGGTGTTAGGCTAAAAGATGCCCTGCAGATGGCGTCTATCAGAGCTTATTAACTGGAAACAGCTATGGGGGTTGATGAGAACTTGTAAGACACAACTACAGTAAACAGTAAATTTGTAAGTTGTACAAGCAAAACAATAAGCTAAAAGACCCCAAAAAGTTTAATAGAGTTGGAGAGTTATGTGTTAAGTCTAGGACTGTAACTTATCAGTTAAGTCTTGATTATTTGATTAATTGTTTGGTCTATAAAAGGTCAGAAAATAGTGAAAATTCCCAACACCACTTCCCAGAGCCCAAGGTAATGTCTTCAGATAGCTTTTATTGTTTCTAAAATACTCCGTTTACTGTGGTATAAGAAAAGGAAAAGCAGCAAATACTTACATTTACATAACTTAGTGATTAAATGATTATCAAAATATATCTAAATTAATGTAGATTTCTATTCTGTCAATCAAGTTTTTAGTTAATTTTATGTGATGTGTTTAGTATTGTGGGTCAATGGATTAATGCAGGTTAAAGTGTCACAATGACAGTGGGGGCCATTCATTTTCCTAAAAGCCGATGTTCAGTGTGTCTGTATTCACGTCGCCATGAAATAAGTGTAATGATGAAAGCATTGAGGTCTCTGTGTCTGACTGTGAATTTATGTATGTGTGAACATGAAAGTGGGTCCATCCTTTGAGGGCTACAGTGACCGTGCCTCGCAGCTCAGGAGCATTGAAGTCCTCTGAAACATCCCACTAACACACACACATACATATATACACACAATTACTGTAGCGGTGCTCCTGCACTAATACCCTGTGACGCCTCCTCCCCGGTCTTGGAAAGCAGATCCTGATGATGCACCGTCAGAGTGAGCGGCGTGAGGTAACCTCAGACTCTCCCTCCGGACCCCGGGGGGGGGGGGATAGAAGACAGCTGAGCTCATATTAAGCCGTCACTTGACTCACATGTTAAAACAAATGACAGCACTTCCTGTGAGCAGTCTTTGATTTCATTAGTGTCGACAATAACATTGAACCAGAACCTTCTTAAAATAGTATTATATAAAGGATTATACTGCCCTGTATTGGTACCATAAAACAACGCGAATCCAAATACTAATTTGTTATTTGGGCTGCAACTAACGATTATTTTCATTATCGATTAATCTGACGATTATTTTCTAGATTAATCGTTTTGGTTTATAAAATGTCAGAAAGTAGTGAAAAATGCCCATCACAGTTTTTCCAAGGTGATGTCTTTAAATTTCTTGTTTTGTCAGTCCAAAACCTAAAACTATTCAGTTTAATATGATATAAAACAGAGAAAAAAAAGGAAATATCTGTTTTTGAGAGGCTGAAAACAGAATTTTCTACATGAAAAATGACTTTAATGACTAGTCGACTAATCGTTGCAGCTTTATTTGTTATATTCCATAAAGACGACCATATTAAATTTGGTTGCTGTAGTATTCTGTTTTACATATAATTGTTGGTGATTTTGCCTTTACTTTAGATGCATCAGGGTTCAACTGTTTTTTTTTTTTACTTGCACGGTCAAGCAAGTGGGTCAAATCCAGTCAATTTCTATTTGCCCTTATACAAATAGTTTTATTTATTTAGACTAAAGTTAAATGTCATGTTTAATCTTTATTTAAGTAAATGAATGTGGAGTACCATACCAGGATTTCGCCCACATCCTCTCAATGCTTCCCAACTAAACTCTTGTTTCCAGGTTAATTGAGATTATGCCCTTCAGCTCATAATCGTTGTCTTTATCCGCCGCCATTTTCTCGCGAGTGCCCGATCAGTACTGCACATGTGCAACTCTCAAAAGAGATGAGAAGGAAGCGAGATGGTTCACTCCTTAGCTACTTCCTTAGCTTCCATCATCAGCTCCAGAAAAAAAACTATGTGTTTCTTAATTTTTTACCACTTGCCCGATTGCTAGATTTACTAGCCCGACGTGGCACTTTACTTGCCCCAGGGAAGTAAGCAATCCTTGTTGTTGAGCCCTGCAGATACTGTAGAGATATACAGGAACCATGGGGAGAGAGAAAGAGGTATATGACGTTGCAGTTATGTCAACCATCCAGCTACCAGGACGCCCCATCCTGTAGCATTTTAAACACATCTTGCATTATCATACCTATTTAGGACATTCATTCCCCGACTGCTTTAAATCATTCTTAACTGTCAGGTAGCCACCTGAAAACCTGCAGGCTGACATCTGGATTCAATGCCTGGGTGGTAGTTAAACACCAGACGATGACTAGGTAACGCAAGAAAACTGCAAATAAATAAATAAAGTACACCAAGGATCCATCTCCAAACTATCCGGGATGCATTTTTCATCTATAAATCTGTAATCAAACACGTGTTTGGTCTTTGTAGAAATGTCACAAGAGCTAAAAAAAAAGAGAGAAAAGGTAAAAGTATCATGTAGCGAACTGAGCAAAGAGAAGACATCTGTTGCATTAACCTATCATTACTGATGAGCGCTGGTGAACAAATGGAGATCAAGAAGGGAAACATACAGCAAATGGGCGTTAATAGCAACGCTGTACTAACAGCTTTCCTTCATAGCTGTCTGTCATCTGTCGCTTTACAGCTAATGTCAGTCTTTCTCGATGTTGGCATGGAGACAAAAGAAGATGCCAAACTACCGGCATCTCATACAATAAATTCCAGTGTGCAGCAGTCACAGGTATTTAAACCTCAATGTCAATTTCAGTCATATCTGACGCAGGAAGGAAACAACGTGAGGAATGACAGACAGCAGATAAGAGCTTAAACCAACATCAGGTAATTTGTCACGTATGCGTCTTGTATTCGTCTTCATTGTGCAGGTCAACTGAAGTCCACAGGTGTTGAAGGTAGGATCAGTAAACTCAGTCTGCTCCTCTTCAAACTTGAACTCCCAATTGAAGCCTGTCACCTCTCTAATGGCCTTCATTTAGAATAATAACCACGTTCAACCAAAACACTGCGACTCGCTGTGTTTATCTAACCAGCACAACATGGGTTATGTTTTCATCTCCTTCAAGCTGAGTTTTATTAATTGAAGCACTTGAGCGGCATGGCTTGTCAGGATCTTAGCTGCAGCTGTTGGCCGGTTTCCAAAAGAGACCAAAACCTCTTGTAAGTGATATCTTCTATCAGGACAGCAGTTTAAAAAAAAACCCTCTCTCTCTCTCTCTCTCTCTCTCTCTCTCTCTCTCTCTCTCTCTCTCTCTCCGCTGTAGGCTTCGGGGTGAGTTTGGCCTCGACTGACAGTCAGCAGGAAATGTCTGTCTGTCTGCTTTGCTAAAGGATCGTTGACTTGAGGGTGATGGTTCAACACCGTCCTGGTCTTTCATATCTGACTGGTGAACCGGAAGTGGGAAGAAAAGGAAAATGCTGTACATCTCTTAAACTAAATTAAACCCAAATCACTGCCATTAAGCAAGAAACTAAACCCATTCAACCTATAAAATGATCCTCAAACCTTTGATGGAAATTTACTGAGTGTCATGTATTAGTAATGTTTTATAAACTGTTCAGGAAATGATCTGCTTTACCTCATACTGTCTTGTCAGAACCCATCCTAAAATCTAAAAATATGATTCCACTAATCCACAAATCTGTGCTCCGAAACACAACCAAGTGCTGAATTCAGTCTAATATTAGCTTTTTGGCCCTCTTTGAGCATTTCTTTCTTCCCACACACTTTCCATAGTTATTTTTATAACACTCAAAGCAGCCTAATATGTGACCCTAAATTCTGATGAAGAGTGTAATTAATCTGGGGCTCACTCACAGGATGTGATACTGGATTTGGAGAACATACGTACTAAACCAGATTCTTCTGGTTACAAGTGACTTTGACTTAGGTTACAAGTCGATGTCAAGATTCTGAAAACATGATAGTTTTCCTACAGTTTTACGGTGGATCAGGGCTCGAGATTAACGTCGTCCCAGGGATGATAATGCCACATTGTGAACAACAAATCTGTGTTGAAATCGGCAGGAGGCGAGCTAGTTAATGTTAGCTGTTAGCAGCCGGTGGGCAGCACTGTCTCACGTCTAACATTACGTAGCTGACGGTTGCGTTGAGATGCGTTCAAACTCCATTTAGTAAAAATGAGTATTGGGTAAAGGCAAATTATAACATTGTCATGATGTGTTCAAAAGTCATCTTGTAAAATTTAGTTATTGGAGTCGCTAGCCTCAGGCAGAGATGAGGAGCAGGCTACAGAGGTCTGGTAAACTCACTTCTTTCTAACTCCACACCAACAGATTTATTTTCATTCTCAGACTTGTAGACTCAACTGACACCGACTCACGTGACATCACTTGAGGACATTTATCAGACTTAGTGCAGCTCCTTCTGGAGCCAAAAATATCTTTTAACAACTTTTTTCACATATGCCATCAAACTCCCAAACA
>CAKAOI010026070.1:0-30243 GCA_916701655.1 Sebastiscus albofasciatus | reverse complement strand
GGATGGGGCAGTTCAGGTAAAAAATCCGAACCGTTAGGTTCGCTAGTCACGGTTTGGGGCGTGTATGAATTGTTCGGTTCATTTGAAATAAGTTATGAGACTGATTGTGTATTTTTTTCATGTAGAGTTAGGTTCCCGTTTATTGTCACACTAGAAATCAAGGCCTATGGAAGGAGGCTGGGACACGGGCGGACATGGGTCTTGAGGTATGGGGTATAGCACATACGCAGTGTAACTGAAGCTGCGGTCATGCATTGCTATTGGCTCAATTTTGGCGAGTGCAGACCAGATTTTACTGCACATGTGTTGTACCCCCAAAGATATGACGTGTTGATGAAGCGCGACCCCAGCCTCCTTCTCAGTTGGCACGGATGAAGTGCAGAGTGCGGCTGTCAGTCAGTTTAGGAAATGGCGAGTGGACACGATAAAGTACAGGATCCACCAGCATTCTTTCACTCTACTGTATGGGAGCATTACGGATTTAGTGTTACCTGTGAAAATGACAGGAAAAAAGTGGTGGATAAAACGGCGACTGTGTAAGCACTGTGCAACATGTGTGGTTTATGCTAGCGGCAACACTTCCAATATGATGAACCATTTATGAAGACATCACTCCGGTGTCCGTTGATAGCGCAAGGAGGGGAGACTCGGGTAGCAAAGAGCAACTCCATTTCCCCGCAGCATTTAAACAACCTCTACAAGCAGATTCAGACAGGGCAAAAAACATAACTACAGCATTGGGGAGGTTTATAGTGAAAGATATGCAGCCTTATGCAGCATATGATTAACGTCACTTGAGCCACACTATACACTTAAGCAACATAGTAATTCCAGCAGCACAATCCCTGTAATGTGTTATATATTTATTAATTATTTTTAAATAACACAGTGGCACAGAAATCCAACTGTATTCCTTAAGTTTGTCCCCAAAACCGTGATATGAACCGAACCGTGAATTTTGAAAACCTTTTCACCCCTAATATACATATACATATGTATATAATTCTAACATTCTCTCTCTCTCTCATTCTCTAGAAACCTGCGGAAGCTGAGTCTGTACGGAGACACCTGCGTTCTCCAGCAGGAGGGCCTATTGGACAGCTCCAACCTGCACCAGATTCACCAGGGGGACAAAAAAATCAATGAGTAAGCCTGAGCATAGCAATATACATATCTGCTGAATGTCAGAAATGGTTAGATTCAGTATTTGTTTCTGTCCAGAGTGGTTACTTGCGTTGTAAATAGAATGTATAGGACTACAACATGATATTATATTGGTAATTGATTGATCGCAAGAACATGAATGGACAAAATAATATTGTCTTTTTGATATTCAGTGGATGTTTGTGTGTGGGCACTGTTTGGATTTGGAAACAGTGTGTGTTGTTTGGTGTCTCAGAGGGATAATACATTTTCAAAATGGATAGATGTTCATAGGACAGTTTGTCATCATCCCAGTCAGCGGGCACACAGCATCTCCAGCATCACCGCACCACAGCACACAACATTAAACACACTCACTGTGTGTGACCAGCTTTCTGTCAACAAACTGATAATAAATAAATGAATAATGTAGCCTAGACCGCTGAGGTGCAGCAGGCTCTGTGGATCATAGTCTCTGAAGAGGGAGGGATTGTTTCTAGACTGAGAATCGCAAACAATGATGTAATGTTTGTTAAATAGTCCAGCATTCTAATAAGCTGTAGGGATGGGAAGTGATTGATTGATTTTATTGATAGCAACGCCATTATCGATTCTGCATATCGGTCTGATTCTTTATCGATTCCTCATTGATTCCTCATCTATTTTCTGTGTGGGAAAAAAAGTAGGCCAACACAGGTTTTCAGCATCAACGCAGCTGTTTTATTATCTCTGAGTTTGAACACAGTGAAGAATATCTGCCTAATAACATTTGAACATGTTAAATGGTAAATAGACTTACATTTATTATACAGTCATTTTCAAGTCTTCCAACTACACATTCAAACACCGATGGTAGAGGCTGCTGTGCAAGCTGCCAACCTGCCCATCAGGATCTAATCCAAATACTCATTCACACGCCAATGGCACAGCCTTAGGGAGCAATTTGGGGTTCAGTATGTTGCCCAAGGACACCTCAACATGTGGACTTGAGGAGCCAGAGATCAAACCACAGATCTTCGGATTGGTGGGCGACCCGCTCTACCTCTAAGTCACAGCCGCCCCTAAAACAAATTACAATAGGTATGCAAAACTTAATGATAAAATAAATTCTTCTTTAGAAAAATAGGCATGTCTAGTAACATTTAAATAAATTATATTACCCGTTTTCAACAGGAAATAAGCTTGAACCAATTATACAATTAGCACATAAAATCAACAATTCTTCTGTGGAAAAAATGAGAACGGGTTCAAACTTTTCTAAAAAAAATTGTGACTGCATGGTGACATTTGTTGACCCTTTCTTCGCTCATTTTCCCTCCCCGTGCAGCGAGCGGGAAAGGGTTTTGCTGGCTTGCAGCTGATAAGCGAGTCGAGCAACTGGCTGTAGCCTCAGAGCTATCTGTAGCAACAATCTGCTTGTCATGGATGACACGAGAGAATATTTGTTTGAAGCATTCGTTTTCGTTTAGGTTTTTAGTCACAGAAGAAATGTGGAAAGCCTGTCTGCGTGGTGCTAATGTTGTTATAACATAGGATATTTACCATCGGTAACGGACGTGCTGCTCACGTACTCATGGTTTCATTCTAAGATTTCGGACTTACTAAAACATCTCATATACAGTTTTAGCGTACTAAATAGCACGTTAGTATGGAATTTTGGACACAACCTTTCTTGTTGCAAGTTTCCAGCTGCGTAGATGCAGATGCAGAGTTTGACGCATTATTTCTTTTTGCAACGCGTTGTAACTGTCAGAAAAGCATGCCAGCATTGATAACCCGGGAGGCGTACAATTCCGACGGATTGGACGATTTGGAACAACAATCAGACAAACTTTATATCTAGGGTGCAGCCTCCAACTGGGCGCTGGAACCCGGTAGGAGCCAGTAAATCATTTTTTGCATCATGGCTACAAGTGCGTTGCACTATTTTCCCCCTCACTACATTTATGTACATATATACTATATGTGTGTCAGTATACTCAATTTGGGGACCCATTTCAACACATACACAGCCCATTAATCCAGAACAGTATACAGATCATTGCCAATTTTGATGGGCTACCTTTTGGTATCACAGTATTTCTCATTCATAGCAACCAGTGTGGGTTTGTTGTGCAACTCAGTGGTAGTGAGGTGGGTGGCATCACATGAAAATGCGATGGCAAGTCATACCTTCAATATTGTGCTTTGTAGAACAGGTCTGGAGGATTCGGCACAATCTCGATGATGTCA
The DNA here is from genome assembly GCA_916701655.1 of Sebastiscus albofasciatus. NCBI lineage: Eukaryota > Metazoa > Chordata > Actinopteri > Perciformes > Sebastidae > Sebastiscus > Sebastiscus albofasciatus. The sequence continues at coordinate 26,868 of CAKAOI010026070.1, read as the reverse complement.
AACTGTTTTATGAACCTCAAATTTGCCAAATAATGCCAAGTAAAGAATATTTTGTCGCGGCCTTGAACATTTTCTCGACACACAGTTTAATGTGGTGAAATGTTCTGTTTGCTTTCATTACGTTCTTATATAAAAGGATAAAAATATTACATTTTTTTCAGTGCAGTGTTTTTCTGTTACATGTCTTTCTCTTTGCACAAATGTATATCTTTAGCCCGTTTTTCCGTCTTCACTCAAGGTTTATTTTTAGTATGAAACTTGTCTTCGATTTGATTTGAACTGGCATACACAGCTCACATTGGGTCTTGAATTTAACATGCAGAAAGCTGTAGTCATGCAGGTAAAGTGAATTGAAGCTAATTCTCTTCTCCTCCACTGTGTTCTCTGCAGAATCCAGCAGTTGTTCATGGAGGTGTTGTCTAACAGCAGGCAGCTGAGGTGGTTGTCCTGTAGCTTCATGCTGGGCCTGGTGACTCCCTGCTCCTTAGCCTGCCTGTCAAATCCTTCAGCTGAGACCCTGCAGCACCTCAGTTTACTGGACCACCAGCTGGGTATGTGTTGGTGGGATTCTTCTGGATCTATTTGTCTTCATTTAAAAAAACAACTGGATTATATTGGTTTAAATTCATAAGCTTTAAACCCATAGATATTAGGGATGTTGATAATTAACCGTTAACTGACAATAAGAATTTTGACCAATTAATGATCAGTTGAACGGTGATGAATGATGTATTTAATCTTTTTATGCATCGGAAAAAAACTCTAAATTAGCATCCGTAATAGATACAATAACAGTCATAGTTGTATTATTTTTGTACAACTTGTAACCTCTCCTGAATTCCCCTCAGGTCCCCTCATCTCGCCATCAGAGATGGATCGTCTATCTAATCTTCATTCTCTGGCTCTGGATTTCTCTGATTTGACATCTGAGCTTTGTGGTCTTCTTGCATCTCCACGCCGAACTCCACTGCATCGCCTCTCCCTGCTGCTCAACGGCGCCGCCCTGGAGTTCAAACCATTAGAAGGGACTGCTACAGAGGATGACTGGAAGGCACTGGTAATGCAACATGTATTTTTGTATTCTTCTGAGTTTCTGAGTCTTGTTGGCCCCTCTGCCAGAAAAATGATCCAGGACAGCCTTTTGCTCTATTTGATAACAAGATGTTTGAAATCCCCTATGCCAACAACAGCTACAACAGCTACTTTTTGATCTCAGCACTGCTGCCTCCATCTTTAAATAAGTGCATGCCTCCATGTGTACATCCGTAAAAAAATATACCCGTTCCTCCCCAGATTCGTGTGAGTGCCAACCTGCGAGTGTACATCATGGCCCTGGAGGTCGACAGCTCGGAGCTCCTCAGGGTCCTAAAGCCTAGCCTTCCTCTGGAGCGCCTGCACCTCGACAGTTACGGCACACTGGTGACCGACGCCACATTGGAGCTCATCTCTCAGCAGTACAACAAAACGCTGACTCACTTCCTGCTCCTGAGGGATGACCCCGACTTCCCTGACCTCAGCATCAACCGGAACGAAGACCCATTGGTCCTCCTGGCATGGAGATGTACTCAGCTGGCTGTACTGGTGATTCATGGTGAGTTCAGCTTGTTGTTTTCGGGGATGTACGGTAAGGTGACTTCAGGTTCATTCTGGTCTGTGCTGGGCCAACCTTATGATGGCAAATACAAGTGGTTGTAGTGGTTACATATACAGTATGAATTGGTTCGGGCTTGGTTGGAGTGATCTGAACGGCTGGGTTGGAAGCCAAGAGAAATAGTACTGACTTTAAATCTGATACATAACTGCTTAAATCACATGTTACTACAGGGCTCCAGACTAATGTTTACATTGGTTGCAGTGGTGCGTCTAACTTTTTCATTTAGATGCACCAGCACATAATTTAGGTGCACCCAAAATTTTTCACTGCATCTTTTGGCACTGCAATAATACATTTTAAGCGTTTTGTCAGTTCCCATAGGCCTACACTAGGGATGTCACGATACCAGAATCCTTTTGTGAATTTGCCCCTCAGTTGTTACAGTTAGCACACAGTTGCCTATTTACACATCCAGTAGATACATTAGCATTCATTTGAAGTTGTGTTTCTGGCCTCCTGATGGATTTCAGTCCAATATTCACTCTCCTTTTAGCTCTGTTTTGCTCTCCACCAACTCCTGAGAAAAATATTTAGCTCGTTAGCTGCTAAATGCTATGTTCCTAAGTTAGTCACTAACATTGTCAGTCTGGTGTTTGGTGCTGTGCAGGCAGCATGCAGTGGGTTTATTTTCAATGCAAACCACTTCCTGCTGTGTTTGGAAGCAAAGCTGATTAGAGTGAACCAAACCTTGTGGTTACTGGCAGCCAAAAAGCAAAGACATGAGCGGAGGATAACTGCAGAGTTGGGTGGTTATAATCTGTGGGTTTGTCACAATGTGAGACATCTTGCAATGTTACACAACATTACATATAATTGTATTAGGTTTGCTCATTTTCAGTAGCATGTTTTCGAATACAAGCACACCAGTTGGTTTATACATTGCAATTCATATTCCTGTTTTGTCAGTGCCTTCACTTGCCATTTACAGGAATTGTTTGTCTAGAAGTAGGTCAAAGGAATCCCAAACCTAATGACTGTAAATTCACAACCATTATGTCATAATCGCCCTGTCGGGGTTTATTTCTCAACAGTGACCTGCTAGCTGTACATTATTGATATTATTCAACAGCGACTTACTTAAGAAATCAATAATTTGACACAAAATCGGTCTGCCAGAGTCCGACATCAGAACTGTGCCCATAGCAACGGTCTGCTATACATAGTAACGGTCTGCTATAAAGAAATAACAGACAGTAGCACGCCGTGATTGACCAAGCAGAGTATTTAAAAAAGCTGTTTAATAGTATCCTTAATAATATTGGTGTGATTAGTCCAACCTCCCTGAACACATCTCTCTCTGTAGGTTACACTGTTTGGTCCCATAATTTGGTGGCCATCTCTCGTCTGCGAGGCTCCAGCCTCCGCGTCCTGACCGTCTCAGAGGAGAGCATCGACTTCGATCCGGACCAGTCGGTGTGCATGGAGGGCGACCCGGTCCACAACCTGGTCAAGGAGGTTTCCCTGGGCCTCGGCCGTGTCTGGCACCCTTGCCTGGATTCCAGCCTGGTTCTGTCCGAACCCACCCAGCACTTCCACCGCGAGCTGCACACCTTCAGCATGGGCATGTAAAGCAGGGACGGCAAGTCCAACACGTCACAGCCTAAAGTGTGTCAAGACCAGGCCAGACTCAGGCTCAGACAGCTGAACCAGGCTAAATGCAGACCTAAGTGAGAAATCTGAACTGGATCTTAAAAACAATCTGTGAAACACATTTACGTGAACTGATGTGAGCTGATTGTTTTTATTTTACTTTTATTTTTTGGGATTTCTCTCACAGGGGTTTTAGCACACAATCAAGTCCAAACATTTTCCAAATGATTCCCCGTTTTTTTTGCTTTGCCTCTTGATTATCTAGTTAGCCAGTGACTTGGAAAAACAGATCAAATCTTTGATGTTTTAAATACATTTTCCCAATTAAGAATATCCCTTTTTAAAACTAGATATTCTAATTAAAACTTGACATTCATTCAGTTTGAAGTCATACCAATCTGCAGTCCCAAGACTTGAGTCATGACCATTTTTTATTCGTCTGCTAAAATGGGTGACACCGCTGCTTCAAAAGCCCTCTTGTCTGGCATGGCCCAGTCTGGTCTGGTCTGGTCTTGATCGACATGTATTCAGAGCTCGATGTCTCTCCTTCACCTTAATAACCTCCAGAGTCTCTGTATGACGTAACTCTGATTTATTTTTTATTTTTTCTTTGACTGATTTTCATCTCTCCCTGCTCTGTGTATAATCTTGTTTTTCCTGTGTGGTGGTTCCCTTGCCTGTATAGGCGTTGTGTGTATTTAAATAAATACAGATGTATTATTATCCTGCTCACAGCTAGAACAGGACAGGCAGGCGGGTTGAGTGATGGACCGGTGGGGTTTAAGGTGGGGGGTGGGGGGTCGGGGCGGGGGGATGCTTTAGTTGTGAACATATTTTTCTTTTCTTTCTGTTTTAATTTTTAAACCTTTGCTCTGTGTCGGTCTGTCTGTCTCCTCCACTCCACTCAAGCAAATGTTGGAGTTTGTCAACTAACCAATCAATCACTTCCTGGGTAACACAACCATAGCTGCTTCTTCTGTTGCTCTGAAAGAGCACTTTGTGCACATGTCCATTAGTTCGAGAGCCTTGGCAGCAGGGTGGGAATCTCCACTGTAGTGTGGCTGACTGTGGCAGGTGCTAATCTGTTTTAAAGCTGTTTTCAGCAGTGCTATGACTCAGATTTATGATCATTTGTAAATGGTTTTATTAAGGGTTTTTGAGCCCCTTACCGATGGTGTTATGGAGAATATTGTTACACGCTTGCAGCCAACACACTTCCCACCCTGCTCGCTTGTCGACTTTTTCGGGAAACCTCGCTAGTCGATTTTAAATAGGGAGCCTCGTCTTCCGACCGACAGTCAGAGCCGAACTATAGCGTTCAGCCCGTCACAATACAACATACCCCTGCTCTGTTCTATCTTGATCTTTAGTGAGCTTGTAGTAAATCTTCTCTGCATCTTTGTTATATATTCAGGATGAAGATGCGGCCGTACACATGCTGCGTTTTTTTGCGCCCTCAAATCAATTGTTGTCAATGTAGACGCACTCAAACACAGGCGCGAGGCCATCGCGACGCACAAGCATTCCCAGGCGCTTATTTTGCAGGGCGCAGAATATACACAGTTCAACTTTTGGAACACTGCACCGCACGTCATGTGACCAAGAATAAGGAATCACAACCGGCAGATATCTTTTCTTTGCTTCCGTAAATATCAGTCTACATTAAATATATGGAGGAGGAATTAATCATTTTAGAGCTTTATGATCTGTCCCACAGACTGTTTTACTTGCTTCACCCTTTCCGTCCGATGACATCACAACATCCGGTTGAAAGGTCAGCCAGACTGACACAGAGAAATCGAGCAGTAAAGCTACTGTGAGGGCTTGACGATGCCGGAAATCTTGCCATTTATCTTTGTTTTGACTGAGTTTAGTTCAGAGGCTTTTACTGCTAAATTATCGCAACTTCATTATCATTGCAGCGCACAGATTTTGGTTGCTTAGTAACAGCAAGAGTGCAACCTCCAAAGCACCTTTGGTTAAAGGATGAAAGTGGCACGGCTGGCGTTTTCCATGTGTTTTGATGCGACATGTGTACGGCCCCTATAGTTGCCTTTGCTCTCCTTTTTAGAGGTCATGACTTTCTGACTCACTGGTTCCAGAGCCCTTTTGTATTGAAAATATCAAATTATGAAGTCAAAGAAAAGGAGTGTGTGTCATAATATGAAGGGCTCTGAGATTTAAAAAAAAACCTTCAAATATTTCTGCGTTGTTCTAAAGAGGAATTAGGTTTTCAGTCCATAATGCCATATATGCCATATATATATATATATATATATACATATACATATACACATACACATATATACATTTGAGAAATTTCTTTGACTACTTCCAAATTATTGCCATGCAAACAAACGCAGTATCCTGTAGGCACAGCTTCCCTACGGTGGCAAATACCAAACCCAGGTTTTGCATCAATTTCGTAGGCAGGAACTATTTTTTTCTCAATGACGGATTTCTTGTATTGGGGTAAAACATTTCACGATAAAGAACCAGGAAAAGAAAAGGATGCACTGAATGTAACTCGTTCTGTTGGCCAGTCAGGTGTTAGTTTTATTTTGAAGGCCTGCTGTATAGCTATATTTGCCTCAGAAATGTGGCAGATGCATATCTTGCCACAACAGCTGCTGAATAAAAGCATTTGGACATTGTAGGTTCCACTGGCAGCTGGTTATGTTTTTGAGAAGCGGCACCAACAGCACAACAAGGTTTGGGGTCTAAACCTTTCGGCGTAGGCTTTTAACATCGCTATGACCAGGGACAGCGGTGGTGATGATGTCGCGTAGGGTGTGTGAAACAATCAGTTAGTGTGAGATATTGTTTTTGTTTTTTTTTATTATTATTTCCTCTTGAGTCACAGTTGCCTTGGAAACAGCCCCTTGTTTTCTGGATACAGTTGTTGTTGTTATTAATGATGTTGTTTATCTTGCCATCTGATAAACCCTCGCTCCACCTCGGTTGGGGGATCAGTAAACCTAATCATACATTTGTTTTCAAAGATTAAGGTTGATGAAGAGTACAGGATGGCAAAAACCAGTCTGCTCATTGCACATGTTTTATATCTCAGTAGGCGTTGCGGGGGTCGGAGAGCGGCTGAAAGGGAATCCATGCTGTCGATGGACGACCTGCTGGGCCCAATTAATGTCTGAACTGAATGTAGTCAAATGACTTCCTGCCTGGCTCAGTGGATCTTGCCCGGCTGCGCTACTGGCTGTGTTCCTCAGGCTTTCATTAACTAGGGTGAAGGCATGACTTTGATTGAACCATAGTCGCTTTTATTTTGAAAATTACAGGGGTGGGGAGGGGTTGCCTTTGCCCTAATGAATGAAATAAATGTTATTCAGGCTCTGTGGAAGTACGAGCATGCCATGGTCAGGGCTCAAGCCGACCAAAATATCTTGTGCTCAACACAAATTGTGCGTATGACCAGTCGATATCTGGGTCGAGTATGGTTACATCTGATGCTGCTGAATGGTTACGACAGCTGTGGTTCACTGTTTTCTAGAGCTGTGTTGGGATTCTACCAGGGAAATCAGAAGTAAATGCTGTCGACTAGCCGTTGTTACCTCCCAAAAATGGCTTCAGCTCTCTTGTTTTGCACACCGTGTCGCTTTAGAGGTCGGGGGCAATGGCATTGCAGACTGTGAAGGTCCATATCAAGGTCTGTAGTTTACAAGGTTGACCTGCGATTTATTTATTTTTTTTCCCATGGACTGATATGGATCCAGAGTTGTACAGCATGCCTGCTTGGTTCAGAATGAATTGGTCCCAGTGGTGGGCCTGCGGTTACCAAATGTTTGCTCATCTGTTAAGGGACCTTGATGGTTTAGCCATGATAATCTTTCCAGTCCTTGGTCCACATCTCAGGATAAATGCACTCTGGTACCAAGAGTTTCTTTTAAAGGCTGTATATAGAGCTGCACACTCCAACACTCAGAGGGGATAGCAATGCTAACAACACATTCAGACCAAAATATGTTGGGTTTTTTTATCTTATCTTCTTCCTCTCCCTCCTCTGATTTCTTTCCTCATCTCATTTTTGTTTTAGAGCTCAACTTTGCTCCTTTTGTGTGAGAGATTTAAGCTGTTATAGGTTAGTATTGTGCATAGGCGTCACCTGCTAAGGAGGGAATAAAATCACAGCAATCTACAGTGGAATGTAATTTCAAACTAATCTGCGCTGAGCAAATGGATTTTTTACAAACTTATTTTAAAATGCTGATGTTACAAACTCCACCCTCACCCACCCATGTGTGCTTCCCCCTCTGGTTCCTGTCTTCTCTAGTTCCCACGTTATTGGCTCCACACTAGAAATCAGATCGCACTTCTTTTTTAGGCCGTCCAATTTAGCCCCTCGTGGCTCCGTTTCTGTTCAGCCCCGAGTAGAATAAAATATCCATTTAACTATAATATTCCCAATTGGAAAATGTCTGAAAAGTGCTGTTCTAATCGTGAATTTCACTCCCATAAAAAAAAGTCTTCCTTTTATGGAGGCTCCAGGACAAGTTCATGTTTTGACCATTTTTTTGTGATTATAGAAATATTTCACAATCACAAAAATCCAGAGAGAAATATTATGTCGACATTATGCATGACAACAGAAAAGCTTTCCAAAACAACGTCTTCTTTGTTATATCTTGTTCTTTCTTCGACAAAAGAAACCCCAAATCGTAGTGAAGATGACGCGGAAAGAGCTCCGTGTTGTCGTTGCAAGGAGAGAGAAGAGGCGAGACAAAGTTCTTTGGCGAAATAAGCGACAAACAGCAATGGCATGGCATTTCGAAAAACTCCGATCAGTGGAAAAACGACTTCTCCCTGATCGATTTGTATCATCATCACCAATGGCTAAATAATTGAGCCATTTTGTGCCTGGAAGCTTCTGGAGTCTTGACTGTGTTTCAAACCTCTGCTCTCCCCAAGTTCCGTTGTTTGTACAGTAGTTGTTGCTGTGATTGTTAGTTCACTCTTTTTAAGGAAGCAGCATTAGAAGTTACAGTAGCTAGGGTTTCAGAACATGCTTTCAGCACACACGTGTTTTAATTTTCTCTTGGAGCGTGCCTGTATTTTCTGCGCAAGTTTTCATGTAAGCTTTCAAACCCAGTAGAAATGTGTGATAGTATGACTGTATGTGAACAAGTTGTCAGCAAGTGCAGCCGTCATATGTCTTCTGCATTCAAGTGTGTGTGTGTGTGTGTGTGTGTTTGTGTGTATATTTAAGGGGGGGAGGCTTGCTCATGTTCAGCAGTGTAGTGTTATCATTTCTACTACAGCAGGAAACAGCAACAGAAATCCTTCGTTCTCAGGGTACAATCGGTTTTCAAAAAGAGGAGGAGGAGGAGGAGGGAAAGTTACAATAGCTCAGGCCTCTAGCTCACTCATATGAATAGTAGGAGTCACTGGATCTGTTCTCCTCCCTTGATGTGTTGTTTTTAAGCTGCCAAAGACCACAGTGGAACAGACCTAACCCAGACACAAGTCTATCTGAAGTGCCCATGTACACACACACTGGCAGGAGGCTGGTCCAGTATTCTTTACCTACTCTACACCTCCTTCCATTCTCTCTTTTTTCTTCACTCGTAGTGGTTCCAATCCACTCTTGGTTTTCTTCCCCTGACTACTAGCACTCTGTTGATATACTATGGACCATACTATGCTGGACCAGCTAAAAATATCTCGTTTTGCGGTTGGTGTGAAAAGAGACCAAAGCAGACCCTGTGCTGCCCCAACATTTGGCCAATATCGTGTTAGTGACTGCTACCGATATTGGTGGTATAGGAATGAGTCCTAAAACCCCAAAATGAGTAAGCATTTTAGCACTCCCGGTTCCCTCGCATGGAAGTCAATGGGTTTTTTTAGTTAGATGCCTGAAATAAGTTCTGTGGTTAACACAAGCTGAAAACATTTTAACGTTTTTGTTCTATGACATAAAATATATCAATAAATACCCCACTCACCCATGAATTTTGAAGCCTTCATGTGTCTTAAAAAAAGGCAGTTGCTAACAAGTGGTTAAACGAGACTACTAAATGCCATCGCACCAACTCGTCCGCCTTTACAGCCTCGTTGCGTGTACTTGCACTCACGCAACTGTGGTGAGGTTCGTTTAAAGCCTTAACGTTAGCTTTTTACTTCTGCTGATTTGCATTCACGCTTCGAAAATCATAAAAGTGCATTTGTGGAGATTATCTTGCTGAACGAAATGTGTAAGTACTAAAACGTGTGTTTGCCACGGAGCTTATTTTATCTGCATTAATCCAAAACCCAATGGAAAAATCCCATCGGCTTTTAGTCATGGGGGAACCCTGGACGATGCTAACTTCCTGGCTGGCCTTCAAAACTACGTCATCCCTGGAGCACTCTGTCCAGAAATGTAGGATTTCACACTAGCTGTATAGAATGTATGTGTTATGGAAGGCACAGTTGGACATTTATAACCAAGCAGCGTTGTTACACAAATGTGGCCAAATTCCTATCTGTTGATGGCACTAAGGGTCCACACTGCATGTTGCTGAAAATAGAGCAAAACAAGGCCGTTCTAATCCAGTGCAGTACACTTCTATAGTGTGACAGAGGCTTAAGCAGAGGTCAAGCCACCATATTCCTCTCTCTCTCTCTCTCTCTCTTTTCCCCCCCATCACCTGTTTCACTGTGAGGAGTGAGTGAATGTACAACTAAAGGCGAGGAGGACGAGGAGTTTGGTTCAATCTCAGAACACGTCGGGGACTAAACACTCCCTCAGATGCTTCCTGAAGCTACTTTCTGATAGATTGTAGCTTTCCGGCTGGGACTACAGGCCAGCTGTGCCTGATCTGATACGTTGCATGGCAAGCCTGTGTGGCCAAGGTCAAATTTGACTGGGAGTGTTTGTAGTCCCGGGCTTTTTGCAGAGCTGTAAGGTGATTTTGCTGCTAGAGATCTGCTAGGAACAGGACATTCCAGATGGGGGGTCGCTCAGGCCATCTGACTTGCAAACAGTTTACTACGTGGTGAAAAGTGTCTGCATGAGAATTAGACTCTATATAAATATATACTATATATTTTTTTTACTTTAAAAATGTTTTCGAAGAGGATCGGGGACGCAGCTAGTACCAACTAGTCACACCAGATTACCAGCTGGTCTGAGCAAGAGTGGAGGTGTGATGCCATGTGGAAGTGGGTATTTAAAAAAGTGTGTCGCTCTTTCAAAGGTCGACTGTGTTCCCAACGTGTGTTATCTGCTTTCACTTTGACGCTACAGCATCCCAAGGCCGTTTTCTGGGGACTTTTTTTTGTGTCCGGTACACAAAAAATCACAAATGTGAAAGCAACTTACACTGACTGTGTGTGCTAAATATAAGAACTGGCTTCTCTTTCCATTAAACTAACTTAGTTTCACCCATTAGATCAATCTGCCAGGTGAAAGAGCATCACAATACAGTAAGAGAAAGTCAGTCTGGGTATTTAGTACACACATGAATGCACACAAAAGTCACAGTAGGCACCTGGAGTCTGGGCTGGACTTATTTATACACCATATGCAGACAGAGGTTTGTGTATGACACACAGCTAGCAGAGCCTTGTTTTTAATGCCATTTAAAATGACAGGTTCCAAGATGAGGCGTCAGTTATTCAGGAGACCATTACCAGCAGTTACTGTACATTGATGTGGTCGCAGCCAGTTCAATCTGCCCTTTTGACCTGTTTGTTTTGTTTGATTTCCAGTTTTTTTTTTTTTTTTTCTGTGCTCTTTATATGCATTCATAGAGAATATCCTGGAAGATATCAGGACCCCTGTGGCCTGATGGGTAATTGAATCCACAGAGCTGGCCTCTAAAGTCGTCCATCTGAGACAAGTTGGCCTCGACAGCTTATTAAAACTGTTGCGATCTTAGAGCTGTAGACATGCAGGGATGTGGGTACATCTGTCCTAACCAGGCCCATATACTGTATACAAAGAGTTGGGTTTGACACTTCTGTGCTAATAGCCAATACTAATACCACTGACATGGACAGATGTGTGTTATTTTAGTACCAAAGCAGCAGACTGTCAGATCTGCATCAAGTCTGGACGGGGCTCAGAGCCACAGGCAGACACGACCAGTTTCATTTCCACTTTGATCATTGCTCAGACTCGATGCCAGCTTGAGAGTTTGTAACGTCGACTCTCGGGATGTTTGCAATGTTTTGGAAAGTCTACTTTAAAATAGCTGTAGAAAAGAGGTAGTAAGGGGCCATGTTTCTGAAAGGAGACAGGGTTTCCCTTATCCCGATGTGAGATTTCAGACGCTTCCTGTATTTGTTTTAAGTTTTTTTTTTTACCTAAATGCTAAGACCATAGACTACTACCAGACTTTCAATAGGCTCACATAGGGCTGGACTTGTGCAGGAATGTGAAGAATCTCGTTAACATCCTGATAATATGTTTCTGTTACTTCTGAGAAAAACACTGGATGTGCATTGCACTGGTATAAAATCAGTCCTGTGTAACAGATATAGATAGATAGATGTGTATAAGGCTAGATGATATAATCTCAGCGGACGGGAGGTTCACACTGAGAGCCTTAGAGGAAGTTTGGATTCTCCAGTTTAATTTCAGCCACAGCTGACCTGAAAACTGGTTTTCCAGCCAGCTTATGATGATGATCTCGGTGATATTAAGGGTATTATCACATACTTGCCACATTGCATATCTAGAGAAGAAACAACAAAAATGGCACTGATCGCATAACCTGGCCAAACTCTGTCAGTAGCCGGGGTGCATACACCCCTGGAGGTCGGTGTAGCGCCCGGCTATATCAAGGAACTGATAGATATTCATGCTCGGTGTCAGCCAACTATCTTCATTTAGATCTCAGCTACTGTGGCTCTGATGTTTCTGGCTGCTAAACAAAGTCTTTCTTGTCAAGTCTGGAGAGCCAAAACCTCCTAATTAGCCAGGCAGGCAGGCCTGCTGCCCAGTCCAGCCGCACAACTATGCAAGAGGAATGCATATAATCCACACTCTTCTCTATTTTTTTTTTTTTTTTTTAGTTTTTACATTTTCTTTCTGTCGGGCGGTAGAAAATGAAGACGTAAACTTAATAAGAACTTGCAATGACAATACTTGGCCTTATGATGATTTATGAAATCTTTATCATTTCGTTTTAAGATCTTTTTTGATTCTGGTCAGCCAGCCCAGCGACAGCAGCGGTGACGGCGGGCTCACTCTTGGTCTCTGTGAGACTGGCTAGACGGCCCCAGTTTTATCGTGGTACGAATGTTGTGCATTTGTTTAAAATCAGGACAGTTTGCAATAACAGCAGTCTTTACTAGTGGCCACAAAGGGGCACGAGCAGTGCTGACAGCGCCCGGCTGCGTCTTTAGAAAACCATAGAGGAAGAAATATAAACTATATAAATAGATAAATATATATATATATATATAAACTCACACAGTGCATATTTGTATTAGGTATCAACAATGCATTACCGTGGTATACTCTTATGCAACACATGTCCGGGTTCAATTTATGAACATGAAGTATATTATAAAAATCACACAGACTTTGTAAATCAGAAGCTATGTTGTTATGTGTGTGTTTTGCGAAAATGGTTTTACCATCCTTAATGTTGAATATTCTGAGCGTTATGTTTCTGTGTGATTGTGTTTGTTAAAGTGAGCACATAGCAGTGGGTTTTACCTTCTTTCTGTAAGCGGGGGAAAACAGACGTAATCCAAAAACACAGCTGGATCAGATTTCAAATCATATTTTTAAATACATTTCATTAATTTCTCCAAAAACTTTCCAGTTTGATCTGTGCATGGTTTTACAAAACATCCGAGTGCGAGTAACGACGTGGATTAAGACTTTGTCCAATAAATGAGAATGTTTTAGTTGGGAACTTGGCTTAATCTACGTCTGAAACTGCTCTCTGGAATAATCTAAAACTCCGATGAAACGTTTCCAGCTGTTTTTTTTAGTTTTAGTCTGCAGGGAAAGAGTCCTCTCTGGCTGAGAGGACAGATTTTATCATAGAGAACAGTGTTGATCCTTGGTTCTGTTGGGGAGAAACAAACCTCCATGTAAAACCTCTTGACTGACAGATGGCGTACACTTGAGGGGGGGTCAACCTGCCGAATGTTGATTTGAATTAATGTTGAATGAATGCTTCTCTTCTTTTAGTCAGTGAATAAAAGCATTAAAAAGTTGTTTGCTTCCGTTGTCTTATTCACTTCCTGTTTTCAGTTTCAGCAGCATGCTGGGTATACACTAATAACATTCCCTAACCTCCTGGGGTTTAAAGAGGACCCATTATATTTATTTTTAGGTGCATACTTGTATTTCGGGTTTCTACTAGATCATGTTTACATGATTTAATGTTAAAAAAAACGCTTTATTTTTCTCATACCGGCTGTGCTGCAGCACCTCTTTTCACCCTCTGTCTGAAACGCTCTATTTGAGCTCCTGCCCCGCCCTCCCAAAAAGCCCAGTCTGCGCCGATTGGTCACCTGGCTCTCTCTGTTGTGATTGGTCAACAGAACGAAACTCTCCGGACTCTGCTCCAGCTCCTTTCTAACTAGCTTTTTGTTTGAGAGCGTTCCAAACTAGCTGCTAAGCAGGTATTATACAAATGTGTTACTTGGTGACATCACCACGTTACTGAAGAAAAGGCGGGGCTTCAAGCAAGGCGTCTCAGGCAATTCAGGAGCAGTATTTCTGTGGGGGAGAGGAATTTTTCAGACCTTTTTAAATGCACAAAAAAAACTATATAAAGCTGGGGTGTCAAACTTACGGCCCGAGGGTCAGAACCGGCACACCAAAGGGTCCAATCCGGCCCACTGGATGACTCTGCAAAGTGTTCCAATTCCAATTTTTCAATAAAATGCACTGCTATTGCTCCACGAGGGGTGGTGCTGTCCTAATAAGAGTAGCAGGCCCTATACTGGAGACCCTATTATTGTACTTCTTTTACTGTACTTCTTTACACTAAAAGAAAGTTTATTATGCAATGATTTTACTGGTCCGGCCCACCTGCGATCCAATTGGGCTGTACAGTATGTGTATACAGTATCTTAAAAAGTATATAAGTTTGACACCCCTGCACTAAAGGAAAGTGGAAAAGCATAATAGGTCCTCTTTAAACAATAGTCACTATGTTGTTTAGAGGCTTACTTAACATTGAAAATGTATAATACTTGCGCCATATATTTAGTATGGTTATAAAAAACAGACTCCATCCAAGGGAGGGCAGTTGATGTGGAGGGAACACCGAATATGAGCTCTTCTCAATGGACCGACACTCCAGAAAAGGAGTGGTAACCCTATCCCTGCACTGCAGGGCTTTCCCTCTAGTGAGAGGGCAACATGAAACACTCAATGCAAATGAGATTCAACCACTGTCACCATGACAACACAGCGATGGGGAAATAGAGGGGAAAGTGCAGGTTAGCGATGAGCAGAGGGAGACGACGTAAATGGAAGAGAAAGATACTGAAAGACAGGCAAAAAAAACAGGAGGAATGATGATTTACCCTCTGCTCACACTTCTGTAATCAGTAGAAATAATGTAAGACATATAATAGGAAATATTGAGAGAAAACAGCAATCTATAGTACTTCTTATCTAACCCCTTTCAGTTAAGAAGTCATTTCGTTGTTCAAGTGGATGAATTTACATTTGAGCACCGGTAACGGATAGCAAAATTATTATGTTTCATTCAGGGAAAAAACATGGAGGCCATAGATAAGAATAACAATGATGCAGCCAAAAGCCACACCTAAATTCTGTGGAACAAGGGTGACACTCCACTTTCTTTAATATGGCATTTTTGTATGATTGCTTTTATTAATATTTTATTTTACAAGTGGCCCTGATGATATAAATATTTGCTCATAATCCTGTCGACGCAACCGAGAAAAATGCTCCCTGCTAATTTTAGTTTGTTCCCTGCTTTGTTCAGAGCTCAGACAAAGAGCTTGTTCACGTCTGGGTAATGAGATTATCATGTTGGTGTTATGCAAGTTGAAAAAAAAAAAACATCTTTGTGTGTCCCACAGTTACCATGGAGGTGACAAACAACAACATGCGGGGTGACGTTCAATTATTTCCCAGCAGCATGTTGATTAAAGGGGACCTATTATGCTTTTGTGCTTTTTCCTTTTCTTTAGTGTGTTATATCGTTTTTTGTGCATGTAAAAGTCTGCAAAGTTACAAAGCCCACACCACAGAAAGTTACTCTACCCCACAGAAACACTGCACCTGAAACACCTTGCTTGAAGTCCTGTCTTTTCTTCTGTGACGGGGTGATGTCACCAAGTAACACATTTGCATAACGGCTAGTTTGGCACACCCTCAAACAAAGCTAGTTAGAGCGGAGCTGGAGTGGAGTCCAAAGAGTTTGGTTCGGTTGACCAATCACGACAGTGGGCCAGCTGACCAATCAGAGCAGACTAGGCTTTTCAGGAGGGGCGGAGCTCAAACAGAGCATTTCAGACAGAAGGTGAAAAGAGGTGCTGCAGCACAGCAGGTATGAGTAAAATAAAGTGTTTTTTGAACATTATATCATGTAAACATGTTCTAGTAGAAACCGAAAATGCAAGTATGCACCTGAAAATGAGCATGATAGGTCCTCTTTAATGTCGTAGACTTAATCAACTTCACTGAAGTGTGTCAGACACTGGAATAGGACAAATTATTAATATATCATTCATTATTCTTATTTTGTTGCAACTCCTACTAGTCTTAAAGATGACTTGAAGACAAATTATTTTTAAGTTATAATTTTTTTTTTGACAAATTGTCAAAATTGATCGTGCTTTTGAATGAATCCCTTTCTTTAAAAAAAACCTACACATTCCATTTTTTTTCTACATTAACTGAAACATTTTGAATAAAACAAAACATCTGACATGGGTTATGATAAAAGTTATGTTTTCAAATGTAGCAAACAAGGAGAATGTTAAGTGAGTTCACAAACAACTACAATTGTAGCAACACACACACTGCCACAGTATGTCGTAATGTCGCGATGCCCTCTACACACAAAGGCAATCAGCAGTGAAACAGCAGAAATCCAACAGTGCCACATGCAGACATGACCCAGGAAATGAAATGCTGTTTGATGGTTGGTTCCCACTTTGATATGCAAGAGCTGCAAGAGCAGGACTCAAAAGGGTTTTATTTTCAATCTCGGACTCTCAATTTAGAGCGGGTGTTCTCGGCTCACTGCTGTTTGTGATGCAGTACGAAAGAGACGGGCAGACGAACAGAACCTGGCTGCCAAGAGAGGAGAGTACGCCTGTACGCTGCGACTCAGGAGAAATAAAAACAACATGAGGAACACTTTGTTTTATTCTACTCTAAATATGAGCTAAACACAAACATACTTTACAAATCTCTGAAAACAGAGATAAGTTTCCAGATTGAAGTTCAATATAAAATTGTGTATTCTCTTTGTGGGGAAAATCACAATGTAGTGTCACACTATAATTTAATAAATATGTATTTTAGCTTTGTCTGGTAAATGCTTGTGCCACAACTACTTTGATTGGTTTTTACAATCCCCAATTGTTACAAGTTGTTGGTAGGTTTGTCTATAGGTAAACAGTCATAAATGATGAGTTCACTGACTGCTATAGTACAAGTTATGGTACTATAATTCCTGGGGATCTTGTGACTTCTGACAGCAGGAGCACTCCTAGAAACACTTTACACATGACACCATCCAGCTCCAGGAAAGAGTCATAATTAAAGATCTCCTGTATCAGTGATTCTCAAAGTGGGGTCCGTGGACCGCCAGGGGTCCGTGGCACTCTGTCAGGGGGTCCATGGAATAATTTGCCATAAATTATAAAATTGTGCTGTGTCATTAAAAAGTACATATCTAAATGGGGAACATTTGCACCAATAAAACAAGCATATTGTGTCCATTACTACCACCCACGTTAGCTTTGGGCTAATAGAAACTCTGATATAATTGTGACACACAGCAATAAGTTTAGATCATTTATAAGTTCAAGCATTTACTGAAAGTTAGTTTTAGACTGGTTAGTTTAAATATCTATGTATTAGTTTATTTATTATTAGTTTCTGAAACCTTTTAAGATCAATTTCTTGAAATGTAGGCTATACATGCTGTCAAGTTGAGGCAATTTGAATAACATCACCCTCTGTTTAAAGGTATGAACATTCAATAATATTGCACATTTCAAATTGAAATGTGTCTCTGTTTATCACTACGAAACAAGTCTGAAGTATTTAGGTTGAAAAGTTGTAGAATACAAATAGTTCCAATGGCATCTAAGAGTACAAATAGTAGTAAGCATAATGCTTAATCGGTGTATGATTAAGAGGTGGTCCTTGGAAACTGTTCTCCTCTGTAAGGGGACCCCTCACCTATATTACCATTTTGCATCAAAGCATTTTTCAGTGCTTTTATTACATTAGAAAGATGGATGCTTTGCTTCCCTTTAGTTGTCAGGAAATATTCTGAAACAAACTTTTTTTATTTTATGTGGGTGTGATTTGCATGCAATGGTAACATGCACAGACGTAAACAGTAAAGGTCCCATATTGTAAAAAGTGACATTTTCATGGCTTTTATTTTATAAAGGTTTAAGTGCTATATAAATACTGTGAAAGTATTGAAACGCTTAATCCACAGGGAAATACACACAGCCTGTATTCAGAAACTGAGCTTTTGAAATAAGCCGTCAGGATTTCTGTCCATTTGTGATGTCACAAAAATACAATATTTAGACCATTTCAAAGTTTTAAACGTAAACATTCTGAATGGGTCCCAGTTTATTTCCTGGTTGCAGTGTATGTGAATGTCATCAGCTGACAGGACGTAAACATGGACCCAAGCTGTTGCCTAGCAACGCAATTCTGTCGCAATTCCATTGAAATGTACTAAAACGTAGCGTTTCAGACAGAGGGGTGAATACAGGTATATTCAGACAGACATTATGAGGAAAATAAAGGTTTTTTTAAACATTAAAGTATGTAAACATGTTCTAGTAGAAACCCAAAAATACAAATATGAACCTGAAAATGAGCATGATATGTCCCCTTTAAGGCAAATGCTATTTTTAATGACTAAATTGTAACATCAAAAACATGTTTTAGCTCAAATTAATTTAAAATTATACATAGAATACATATATCCCCTAATCGCAGGCATTCTTTTGACCCCTCACTTTCTCCTCTGTGTCTCAAATGTAAAACCGAAATAGGTACCTTAACCCATTACCTTTGGTCGTGTCATAAATTACAGAAGTACTGGTCTGAAATATTATGTGAAATGGAAAAGATATTTGATAAGGATTTAGAAATGAATCCAATGTCTTTGATTTTTGGAATCCCAAGTACAAATATAAACTACTGCAGCCAACAAAAGGTTATATAACATTCTTACATTTGCTGCTAGAAAAAATATATTACTACAGTGGATTAGTGATAAGAAACCCTCTGTTCAAGGCTGGCGTTAAGTCATATTTGAGATTTGGAATATCTCACAAATATTCTACATACCAAAGTAGATCAGTTCCACAATATTTGGCAGCCCTATCTGAATTATATTGGACCTGATGTCTCCTCCATTATCTCACAAGGAGTCTCTTGAACATGAACTCATATATCCTGTGACTTCCCTGCACTATGGACTATTTACTATGACCTCCTATATAATATACATGTTTTGATCTGAGCTGTACCAGTGTTTGTTTGTTGTTGTTGTTTTATTATTCTTATTTTTCTTATTGTGTTTGTGAAAATAAGAAAACCCAATAAACATATTATCAAAAAAAACATGTTTTAGCTATCTCTTTGGGATCAAAACTGAGCAACAGATGGCGGTAATGCACTACAACCTCGTATCAAGTCAGCTGCTGGTAAACCACGAAGAAGAAGAAACGAGCAGGCGAAAATAGAAGAAGAAGAAGAAGAAGAAGAAGAAACACGTGATTCGCGCTCACTGTCGGCAAGATGGCGGTGGTGGTGCGGAGCTTGCAGGACCAGCTCGAGAAAGCGAAGGAAAGCCTGAAAAATGTGGACGATAATATCCGCAAACTAACGGGACGTGATCCTAATGAATCCAGGTAAAGAAAAGCACGAGTGGTTCTTTATTTATTGTTGTATTTTCTTAGTGAGACGCTAAACCAACCTGCTAGCATTGAACTGACTAGCTGATGTGCTACTAGCATGAGTCTGTTAGCTAGTTAGCAAACATTAACACCTCTCAGGTTGTTGTATGCAAGCTGAGGCTGCACAAGGTCAACCTAGCTATGCCTAAAGTGATAAACAAGCCACATAGATGGATTAAATATGAACAACTGCTGTTAACATTGTGGTGTAATATCAAACCCAGTCGGTTAACTGCTGCAAGGCCCTGCAGGCGTCGTCACGGTGTCTCTCCAGATGGACTTGTTTAGCAAGCTAGGATCACATGGCTCTGCTTCTAACCCATTAACCATATAATTACCGAGAAAACTATACCAACAATTTGTTTTATTTTGTTTCCTTCTCTGTGTTTCTTGCAGACCGGGTCAGGTCCGTCGGCTCAGCGGCCCCATGGCAGGCCCTGGTGGAGGTAGAGGCAGAGGAATGAACCTGCTCAGGTAAAGCTGGGATCCACACAGCTACATCCAACCACATATATTAGATACTACATAAACTTAGATAGTCATGTCATGTCAGTGCATGTCACAGTCTAAGAGACAACAACACATAATAGATGTAACTCACACTCTGCCTTTTATTTACTCCTCTACTTCATGGGTTTTTTTTGTTTTTTACATTTATCCTTTGATATTGCAATAATAGTTTTTTATTTGTTTGTTTCATTGACACACAAACATTAATTACGTCTTTATTGTTTTCTTCCAATTACATGCATGTTCTTTTTAAATATCTATATATTGTAATTTGCTTAATGAATTGTATATATATGTTTTTTATTTTTATTTATTATTGAATTGACGCTTTGGCAATATTATTCACCTGACAGCCATGCCAATAAAGCAAATTGAATTGAATAGTGGTAGATTCGGGAGGTTCTCTCAAATGGCGTACAAGTCTTCTCAAATTTAAATTATAATGCAAGCTGTGAAATTGGGTCCATGCCTAACCGTGAAACACACATCTCTTCAAGCCACATTTGTGAATTTTGTTAATGAGTGAGCCACCAGCTGGCATTTACTTTATTGATTGGTTGGTTGATAGATGGAGTATTAATCTATAGATGGATAGATAGTAACTTTATTGATCCCGAGGGAAATTCAAGTTTCCAGCATCACAGTTCCACAGTGCAAAACATGTTAGTAAAAAGGCAGTAAAAAAGTTAGTAGTACAAAAAATATACCAGATATAAAAGTACAAGGAGATGAAGAAAAACTGTTCAAACTGAATATAGTGCAGGGTAACAGCTGTGATACACGACTATTAAAAAGTGAATATAGTGCAGAAGAGACTGTTAAACCTTAATGTATAAATGAATATGATATAATATAATATAGTGATGGGTAACTCCAGTAGCTTAGTCTATGAAAGTGCAGTGTGTGCTGTAGCATTGGTTCACATGATTACTACCACACAACAGCAGGTGTACTTAGTGGGAAGAGGCTGTGGAGTTGAAAAGCACAACAGGTTTTAGATTGTAGATTTAGTTCTCTGCTGCTGTTTGGTAGATTTATATGAATTAAAACATGTTTATATGAATGTGAGTACACTAAATAGTAAGATGGTAAACTGAACACCTTAATATATCACTAATATAATTCAACTGCACCACAAACTACAACTTCCAAAGGGACCATGAAATTGAATCACCTCTCTAAAACAGTTTAAACTAAAACTGAACATTATTGGTGCCTTCAAATGGGGTCGTGTTTATGAGTTGTGACGTGTTTGTTGACTTTGTCAGAAATGGCGGAGGCCGTGTAAGTTTAATTTCAGTTCATAATAAGTTGATATATTGTAATTTTAATCGTATATTGTTTTTCTTCATGATTACATACTATGTCTAAGGAAAATGTTGATATTCCCAACGGCCTCGGATTTTTTCTCCGTCATTATGCCTTTGCATTTACTGCATAATGTTACCCACTTGCTAGCTTGCTAAATTGTTAGCCTCTGTGGCTTCTAGACGCCAACAGTAACATTGATGTTGCCGTTTCTTAGCAGCGGTGTTCTCACGACTTAACCACTTTAACGCCAAGCAACGCCAATATGCAAAGACCATTGATTTGTTCTTACCAGCATGGAAATCAATCAGTTGATTGTTTTAAAGTGCCTGCTTACGTCTAACCAGCGTCTGTGTGTCCTTTCCCAGGCGTAGTCTCTCAGACATGGGAAGCGGCGGCCCCCCTGCCAAGCAAAGGGACATCGAAGGAGCCCTGCTGAGGTGAGATTTTAATTTTTTTTATATGCATATGCATCTAACTGTTATACCAGCAGCAGATCTGCACACAATTTGTGATGGTAAAACATCCCAATGTAGATACCATATTCAATATAGAATCATGACTGTTTAGCTTTTAGAATTACAGAGTAGATTAGTAACAAATAATAATCAATTGTCAACAAAATGTAACCAGTTTGATTAATTGAGTTTAATGCTGATATTGGGAAATATACTACTTGCTCAGGCTGAACAGCAATCAGAAAATATGATGGCATTTACTCTTTGTTTTGTGGCAGTCTTTCAGTCTTGCAGTCTTTCAGTTATTTTGTACCTCTTTCTTGTGTTAAGATCTTACCCCCGGAGTAAGTAATTGAATCACTTTGGCCCTGTTCGGACCTGGCATTAACATGCGTCTTGGGTTATCCAAACATAAGTGGACAGCTCAGAGTATGTCTGTTCACACCTGGCATTAGACTGCGATTGGATCTCAATGCGTCTTGAGTGCATTCACACCTTTACTTAGAGCTGTCCTCTAGTGATCACATCAGCCAGGACGCATGTTTATGCCAGGTCTGAACAGGGCCTTTGATTCTTCGTGTTCTGACAGATGTGAGGCTTCAATTAGCAGAGCTGACAGCTGTGAGAGCAGCAGTTGCTATATTTACATAGACTGTGAAGTGTCTGTCTCTTACGGGCATCTTATCTTTTTGTGTGTGTGTCTCTGCAGGCTGGCGGGGGACCAGAGGGCCAGGAGAGACGCGCGTCACGACAGCGACGCCGAGGATGATGACGATGTCAAAAAGGTAAGAATAAAGAGTTAATCTCCTCTGTCTTGGTAGCGCTGTTCATACATGCAGCCTGTGGGGGGTGAAAGTTTAACATTTGATGTGTTTTGGGTAGAGCAAAAACCTCTGGCACATTCCTGTCACATTTAAATGTCAAATATTAGGAGAAGCTAAGACATGCAGTGTTTTGAAAGACAAACGCCTAACAATTTGCTCTCTTTCATGTTTTCTTCTCCCCCCCAGCCGGCGTTGCAGTCGTCTGTAGTAGCTACCTCCAAGGAGAGAACACGCAGAGACCTCATTCAAGATCAAACCATGGATGAGAGGGGCAAACAGAGGTAAGGCCAACATGAGCTACGAGCTCGCCGTCGTGATCTTTATGATCACACCTGTTAAATTGCACCAGCAAACAGAAAATGCTGAACATTTCAGTTGTGTGTGACGGTGGGTTTGCGCTTTCTTCTTCAGGAATCGGCGTATGTTCGGCCTGCTCATGGGGACCCTGCAAAAATTCAAACAAGAGTCCAACGTCTCCACAGAGAAGGTGAGGAAAATCTATTAGATTTCTTAGTGAACTGTTGAGCTGACTGCCATCGAGGAAGCAAATATTCAGACTTCCGTCGTTCATATTAGCTAATGTCATCCAACAAGGCAATGACAACAAACTGCCCCTGAAATATTTTAATCCAATCATGCTTTCATTAAGTTACTAAATTAGATGGTGGTTTTTAGCTAATCTGTCACTGAAACAAGAATTTGGTTAATTCATGTGCTCTGATTTTAGAAATGAAAAGTAATGGATGTGAAGCAGGGTCATGGTGTTTTCAGTGTATTGTCTCTATTTTGTTAAGCACTTGGTAATTTTTTAATATGTTTTATTTAAAATGTGTGATTTCCATTCACGTCACAATAGCATCCACAGAACCGTTGGGGAAATCCCAACTGCTGACACATTATTTAATCAATACATTGGCTAATAACTTGATGCTTGTGCACTACAACTGTGTTTGTCGTCCTCTCCGTAACCCTGTCTCCGTCCACCTTCTGCTTTTGCCCCCCACAGCAAAAGCGGCGTACAGAGATTGAGCAGAAGCTCGAGGTTCAGGCTGAGGCTGAGAAGAAGAAGGTGGAGAGTGATAAGAGGGAGCTGTTCGAAGAGAGGAGAGCCAAACAGACTGAGCTGAGACTGCTGGAACAGAAAGTGGAATTAGCTCAGCTGGTAAGAAAATACCTCTTACAATGCGTTCACACCAAAGCGAAGTTTTCGTGCGGCGCAATTACATACAAAGTCGATGCAAAGAGGCAAATGAAGCGACGCGAACGCACAAAATTTGCGTCATTCATCTATTCGCGCAAGTTGAAATTTTTGAACTGGAGCGAGTCCCTATCAGCGTCGAGATTCTCCTGCTGTCATCACCGACATCCTGATGTAGTTTAATCAGAGATGGAATGGAGGACAAACTTACTGTGGCCATTTGCAGGCACCCAGAGCTACGATAGTACGTCATATCTGTACTAAGACCAGACGAAACTGTGTATAAACCACAGACTGTCTATGGTATAAACAACAACTTTGCTGCTGTATTTATGCTGAGATGACGTTACGCTGTGTTACGAGTGTTGATGGAGCAGCTACAATGTTCGCATAGCCTGGCCCTGATCGTTCCGAACTCCATTCAGAAAACAGGCATTTTAAAAGTTGTTTGCTTGTCGTCTTGCGGACAGACCTGACAAAGCATGAATTCAGACTTTTTACAAATCAGCATCATTATGTAGTTATTTCGGCATCGTTTTTGATCCGTTTGTTGCAATTAAATCACAGCACAATCTGTTTAGTTTGCTAGGTACAGTCAGTGCAATGGCGCTGTATGTGGATACGGCTCGCCCAGATTGGACAACGTTTGGTTTTCTGACATATCTGGGACTTCCACATCATGTACAAAGCAGCAACACTGGTTATTTCTTCCATGGTTGATGGCGGAAAGAAAAGTTGTTGGCAAAAATTTGCTTCGCTCTTGGTGCAACGCCATTTTGGAGCAAGTAGAAACAAGAGACATTGAAAACTGAAAATAAAAGGATCAGAGAGTTTGTACTTTGTTTGCCAGAACTGTATTTAACCTTCTCTTTCCTCCATCGACAGCAAGAGGAGTGGACCAGCCACAATAACCGTCTGGTGAAATACATTCGTACCAAGACCAAGCCTCATATCTTCTACGTACCTGGTAAAATGTGCTCCGCCACACAGAAACTCCTCGACGACTCCACCAAGAAACTAAATGGTCAGTAGGGTTCTTCTTTTGTCCATGCTTTTTAAGAGATGAAGAAGTTTCTTGTACTTTTTTAAGGCTTTAGATCTCTATGCTATCCAGTCATCCAGAGAGAAAACAAGTTTGTGTGTGTTTATCATGTTTGTAACCTCTCTGGATCTTTTGGTTTTGTTTTTTTTTTGGACAGTTGTGTTTGAGGAGAGGCGTGAGGCTTTTGCCGAACACCTCAGCAAGATGGAGTCCCGCCCCCGGCGACAGCCGAACCGCGACCAGGACGGCAACGCGGCAGCAACAGGGATGGACCACTCGGCGGAGGGTAAGCCAGCAGGTCAGGTAGTTAAGGTGACAGGTAACAAGGGGGATGCAGAGATGAAGGAAGAGGAGGACGAGGAGGAGGAGGAGGAGGAGATGGAAAGGGAGAAGGAAAAGGAGAGGGATAGAAATGACAGACAGGCAGAGAAGGATAAGGTGGAGCAAGGGGTGAAGGAAGTGTTGAAGAAGGTGGAGGAAGAGGTGGAGGGGATGGAGTTGGGTGAGGAGGTGAGCGAGGAGAAGAAGGTAGGTGAGGAGGGGGTTAAAGATGTAGAGGGGAGGGGGGAGAAGAGAGCGAAGGAGGCGAGTCCAGGGTCAGAGGAGATGGAGGTGGAGGGCGGGCCAGAGCAGGGGGATAGCAGGAAGGGAAATGGAGAGGAGGGAGAAACAGACAGGAAACAGGAGCACACTGACCTCCAAAATGAAGAGACCCAGGACTACCAGTCCTCTGAACCACCAGCCGTAACCAGCCAAGAAGCACCAAACACCAGTCAGCAGCCCCAATCCCAGCTCAGCCACGCTGCAGGGGAACCAGCAGTAAAGTCCTCTGAGACCCTGAGATCCTCTCCAACCCCAGAACCCCAAACAGGTGCCGAACAGGTGCCCGGGCACGATTTCGCCATCCCCGGCCTCGAGGTCCAGAACTCAGCAGCTGAGAAGCAGACGGTGGAAGAGAAACCAGGGGACGAAGCACCCCAAGAAGTGCCCGACTCCCAGGAGGCCCCCAGCGTTACCCCGGCACCCTCTAAGGAGGGAGAGGCCGCTGGGAGAGGGAGAAAGAAGGATAAGGAGTCAAAGAAGGGCCGCAGTCACAGCAAGAGCTCCTCCTCTTCCTCCTCTGGCTCCTCCTCCAGCGGGAGCTCCTCCTCGTCCTCTGGATCCAGCCGCTCCTCCTCATCGTCGTCCTCCTCCTCGTCTTCGTCGTCCAACAGCAGCAGCCGAAGCCGCAGCCGAGACAGCGGCAAGCGCAAGAGGAGGCCGTCGGACAGGGCCAGGGACAGGAAGAAAGGAGGAGAGGAGAAAAGCCACCGCAAGAGAGGAGGGAGCAGCGGAGGAGGAGGAGGAGGGAGGGACTCAAAGGGAACCAAGGAGAGGAAGAAGAGGAGGAGCGAAGAAGGGAGGAGCAGGTCGTCCAGGAGCGATAGGGAGCATAAAGATAGAGACAGGAAGGACAAGAGACGCTAATCTGGTTTCTCATTTAGCCGCCGTAATGGTACAGCTGGCAAACGCTGAGGGAAAATCAACTATTTACTTAATGACATGACAAGAGTTTTTAAACTAGCATTTTCCCCTTAAAAACGCCACATAAAGGCTTTTTGGGGTTTTAACACACGACAACATATTTTCTCAGTGTAGGGATTTATAAGTC
Organism: Sebastiscus albofasciatus; assembly: GCA_916701655.1. NCBI lineage: Eukaryota > Metazoa > Chordata > Actinopteri > Perciformes > Sebastidae > Sebastiscus > Sebastiscus albofasciatus. The sequence continues at coordinate 529 of CAKAOI010026070.1, read as the reverse complement.
GATTTCAGAAAAGGAATTGAAAACAGTGGATTGTCTGGTTCTAATTTTCCTCCGTTTTCCCTTTACTTGGCAAAAGAAATGTAAACTGGACTCTTAGTTTCTAATTGGACCGCTTACTAAACGGGTTCGAGACTATTCGAGACTCCATTTTTAGTCCTGCCATTTTTATCTTTCGGCTTGACAATGTTTTAAAAAAAAGGTCTTTGTGGCGCTACGATGAAAAGCTGGTGTTGAATGTTTGTTGATTCATCCTAATCATAACGCCATAGGGCCGGGGGCATGGGTGGTTATGGTAGCAGTAACCATTAATGTACAGTAGTTGTGTTTTCAAATCGATGTGACAACGCTGTTAATCCTCATTTATTTCCACTATTTGATCAATGTCAAGGCCCTTGTATCTCCATCACGCGGGTACATGTGTGATTTGCTCAAATGCTGGTTTTCTGAAAGTTTTTTTCCATTTTTTTGTACCGACTGAAAATCTGCTTCAAATTAAAGGTGAGGTAATAGTGAACATGTGTGTTGTGTG
>CAKAOI010026069.1:0-39903 GCA_916701655.1 Sebastiscus albofasciatus | reverse complement strand
CACACACACACACACACACACACACACACACACACGCACAGTGGCACTTTACAGCTCCTTGTGCATAGTGAGAGTCGTGGGATTGACCCAGGTTTTATTGCTGCTACTGCAGAGAGAGTGTGAGGAGATGAACAGAGAGAGAGGCAGAGGGAGGAAGGGGACATAACGAGATGCACCATCATCACTGACAGCATCATTATTGTCATCATGGGAATACAGAATGAAGAGTTGATGAGTTAAACAGTAAAAACAGGAAAGTGGTACGCAGGTGTTTTTTTCTACAGACATTCATTTCTACATGTTTCCCTAAACAGCACTTAAAAACCAGACACACGGCTCAGACCTCTGAGCGTCGGCTATCCATGGTGCTGACTCAACTAGCTGAAACCTGTAACTTATTTTTGTTCATATATCATATTTATCTGAGCAGCAGCTTGTTACATTCTTGCTGACCTTCAATAAAGTTATTTCAAACCAGAGGTTTATTTCCTGGTGGACACTTCATTCGACTTGATATATGTGTACATATACAACAAGAAGAGGGACTGTGGATGCTCTGCTATCTTTGTTTTAGTCTGAAAGTCAATTACCTCTTACTAAAAATGTTATATAGGCACAAGGGTGCTGGGAGAAATAAGGAAAAGCTGAAAGTGTATGATGATGTTGTCAAATATTCAACACTCACACATCATTGAATTGTCATGTACGTCCACGCCTTGAAAGATAAGCTGGATATCATTGCAATGCCACCCCAAACATGACTGAAGAGGAAGAGGGTGGTGACAGAAAGTAGCAGATAGAAATCAGCTAAAGAATGCACAGCAGATGGCTAGTGTGGTACAAATGAACAACTTGATAAAGTTATCTTTCAAAAGGAAAACTGTGGTTTGCTTTCTCCATATCTTTGCCTGCAGGTCTGATCTAAAAAACATCTTTCATCCACACAGTACGCAGTAGTCTGCGGTTGCTGTACTTTGGTTGCATCACAAATGCGTCACGTTGTCATACTGAACAAAGCCACACAAACTGCAAGATCTCAGTCTGACTGCTGTGTTCTCAAATGGTCAAACAAACTTCATCCGAAAGCTAAAATGTCTGTGTTTTCATTATGAATGTGCCTGTTTCAGATTAATACAAGATCATCTGAGCAGAGAGACAAAACAGAGTCTGCAGTCTAACTCAATCATGACTCATCAGGAAGACCAGTAAGGCCAATAAACAGCCGCCGAATATGGACGCACTCTTAAATGTGGTTTCAGCTTCTTAGCAGACATTTCTCAAAATGATTCCATCATGAAGGAAAGAGACAATAAATCACTTAGCATAGAACGAACAAATAAAGCTGTATGTGTGTCTATGCCTGAGTGTCTGTGTATGTGTCTCCTCACTGATACAGAAGCTGAAGGTTGAAGAACACACATGACACACACAGGGCTTCCATCAACCCACATCAGGGAATCTGAGGCGTGTTGTGTGTTTATGTGCTTCCATTTTACTGTGGTATGCTGTCACACACACACACACCCACACACACACACCCACACACACACACACACACACATATAGTGCGAGTCCGCCCTGGGGAAAGTGAATGTTTGGGCTATAAGAGGGGAGTGGAGAACACATCTGAAAGTGCACTCAAATTCACCGCTCACCAGGGAATTCACAAACACTTGCACATTTCCTCCTGCTGGATTTTACCCACTTGCTAAATCTCTCTCTCTCTCTCTCTCTCTCTCTCTCTCTCTCTCTCTCTCTCTCTCTCTCTCTCTCACACACACACACACACCATCACAAACACAAGAAAAAAGTGTTTCTCTCACCCTCCATGCTGCCTTCTTTAACTTTATCAGCTTGAGAGGACAACTGCTGCCTAAACATTAGGGAACCAGCAGAAAACAAAGCATGGCCCCAATCCAGCAGGATGAAAGCACAAATCGCACTTTTGTACTATTTCCCATTGGCCACCTGACACACTATGTGATGTAGAATAAAGCTTTGTTCAATATGTGTGATACCACTTGTACAGCATTTTGAATAATCATACAGAAAAGAGTTTAAGTAAATACTACATGTATATATACATGTATATATACACCAATCAGCAGCCCCATACGCAACAAACTGCAATGCGCTGTGTGTTCTGACACCTTTCTATCAGAACCAGCATTAACTTTTTCAGCAGTTTGAGCTACAGTAGCTCTTCTATTGGATCGGACAACAGGAGCCAACACGAGTTCACTGGTTTTCCTTCCTTGGACCACTTTTGGTAGTTTCCTGACCACTGCAGAACGGGAACATCTCACAAGAGCTGCAGTTTTGGAGATGCTCTGACCCAGTCGTCTAGCCATCACAATTTGGCCCTTGTCAAAGTCGCTCACATCCTTACGCTGGACCATTTTTTTCTGCTTCCAACACATCATCTTCAAGGACAAAATGTTCACTTGCTGTCTAATGTATCCCACCCACTGTCAGGTGCCATTGTAACAAGATAATCAATGTCATTCACTTCACCTGTTAGTGGTCATAATGTTGTTAATGTCATGGCTGATGCGTATGAAAATGTATAAGGGGAGCCAGATTTTTTTAAATTTCCACCCAGCTGATGAAAACACTTCAGTTCACATAACAGTCGGCTGTCACGCTGAATGGAAACAACCAACGCATGCAGGCTCATAAATGGGAGCGTCGGTACAAGCAGAGCACAGGATCATCAGTACCCTTTGGGCTTCATTCACACACGCATATACACGCACGCTGTAATAAGTGGCACATTGATATAGTGGATGGCAGGAAGACAGAGAGCGTCATTATTGGTGCCGTCTTCAGCCTCCATCTATTTAACAAATCTATTAGAGAACATCACACACTGAGAAAGAGCAGCGATTGTACGGCAATGTGACAAATGGACTCCAGCAGGAGTGACTCATCAGTACAGAAAGTACAAAGGGCCTCTGATGCACAGCCTGCGTCTTCGTGCCAACATCATTTATGTTATATTTTTTGCATCTCTGTGTGTGTGGCGGCGGAGGCGGCACGTGTAAATGAGCTGACGGAGCTTTGGTGATTTCCTGTCTGGCCTTTAAAAGCAGTAGGAGCAGTCTTCCTGTATCCTCCTCTGTAGGATCCCACCTGGGGCCGCACACACACATTGGCGTCATGCACACTGTCTGCCAGCTGCACCTAATAAGTCGCAACAGGAGGAGACATTCCCTGTGTTACATCCACAGTGGTGCCTTCTCTCAGCGCTACTATAGTATTCAGATGGCCATCAGTGGGCGGCGAGTGTTTGTCTGACCCTCTCAGCTCTCAGCCCACTCTCTATTAAAACTAGCGGCCAGCTTTAAGCCTACGCAGGGAATATCAAGAGTGTCAAGCCAAAAACACAAAACAGAATCCATTGACCACAATTCCATAAAGTTCAGTGAGTTTGTCAGCTAACAGAGTGTAGCGCAACTTGCATTCAAATGATCAAACAATCCAGGATGCGGATGCAGCAGGGGCGTATAAAACATGTTGACAAAATGTAATGATAGCTTAACTATGGTCATTTTAAATATTTGGAAATGAGGCAACTTGCTAAAAAAAACAGTCAAGTACAAAAATCAAGAAACATTAATACAGAATAGGAGAAAGTTATAATAAAAATACAAAAAAATATGTACAATACAGTATATCTGAATTAAAAAGAAAACCGTAAAGAAGAAAAGTAAGATAAAATTACGAAAAAATACTATAAAAATATATGTACAATATATCTCAATCAAAATGAAAGCTGCATTGAAGAAACTTGTGATAAAAATACGAAAGATCCGAAAAAAATATGTACAATATATCTGAATTAAGATGAAAGGTGTATATAAGAGAACTGCTATGAAAATATGAAAAGGTACTATACAATATGTATAATATATTTTAATTAAAATGAAAGCTGTATAGAATAAATTTGCATTAAAACTATGAAAAAATACTACAAACATATGTATACATTATGTGAATTAAAATGAAAGCGGTATAAAAGAAAATTGCAATGAAAATATGAAAGAAAAACTATAAAAATGTGTACAATATATCTGAATTAAAATGAAAGAGCTGTGCAGTTTTTAGAAGGTTAGGAAAAGATTGTATAATGCTAACCGAGACTTTACACAAATTTAGATAGGTAGTGAGAAACGAACAATGACACCCAAAACATCAACCACAGGTTAAAACCACAGAAGCCTGACAATAATACAACTCTCATAGACAGACAGAATTCAGGAGTTTTATGCTTTACACAATTAAATCAAATTCAAATAGACTGGCAAAAACTGTCAACAAACAGCAGCTTCTACCCAAAACCACTGGTATCCGCCTCAAATAACCCGTAGTGTGTTGTTTACAACACAGAATGGAAAACTGATCGTCCTATTGCATCCGGAAGTCTAACAAAATATATCCTGCTACACAAATAGCTTTTATTGACCTCTCCCAGATACTTCCGTCATTTTTTTTTTTGCCTCTGTAAACAATGCAGCGCCACTGCTTTGAAGTTTGGGACAACGTGTACCTTCAGGTGGTTGGAAACACTTTCATCAGTAAAAGGAGAATTTAGCTGGTTGATAATATCTCAACAACATAATGGGATTCCTAATAGTGCTGCCATGTGGAGGGCGCTTCAGAAGACCAGAACACAACACAGCATTGGCAAAGGGACACATACCGATGCACACAGATTATAGCTCTCTTTGACATGCACAATCACACACACACACACACACACACACACACACACACAGCTGCTGTCCTACCTCTGGTGTTGGTCGCCATGTCTGCCACCTTCTGAAAGGCATCCAGGAAGGCCACAGCAGCCAGAACAGTGGTTCTAGATGAACAGAAAACACTCATTACGTCAGATAAAATGGTATTATAATAATAATTTGCATATTCAATGGTCAGGTTTTTGCACTGGAAATGTAACAATAGCATATTTGATTTGGTCAATTCATTTGAAAATGCATGCATGTTGCTACATCCAGTTGATATCAGCGTTATCCACCTCTGTAGACGGTAGCCCTGCCAAACATCTACAGTAACAAACAGAATTTTCTTTGCATTATTTATTTAGAAACATATTTTTTCAATTTTGTTTTCTTGTAATTGAAGTCAAATTAAAAACAGCCACGCATCCCATCATTTTGATACAATTTTAAGGAGCAACAACTCATGACATTACTGCATTTATATGATGTCATGTAGTGTTCGCAATGCTTTTCTCCTTCAGGCAAAGATTTCTGTCTATACTGGCATCAATATCAGCCAACAGAAAAAAAAAACACGATACAGGCAGTCTGATTTTCTTTTGCCAAAATTCTTTCATCCAATGCAGCAGAAAATGGTTATTTTTGCTCAATAGACAAAAAGCCGTGTAACATTTTGGAAGGACTATGTATGTAATAATTGATTTATTTTGTGATGTTGTCAAAGAAACTTACCGGAGCTGGGAATGCAGCTTGGTGGCCTTGGCGCTGAAGTCCTCCCACACAGGATAGGAGCACTGGCAACACACAGACAAAAATATACATTAATATCGACAGTTATTACATATTGATCAATTTAACGTATCTGGCATGCCCACGCCTCACTCCAAACTTTACAGTGAGTGCCAGCAGAGAGATAGATATCTAAATATAAAGCAAGGAATCTGTCTGTCTAGCTGTATGTGTGTGTGTGTGTGTGTCTTTGCATATCTCAATAAACGCTCATCCGATCTAGTTTACACTTGGCGGGTGTATTGCTGGGGATCCAAGGACATGCAGTGTCAAATTTAGTGCAATTTGGACATGTGATACGTTCGATATTAGTAAACTTTGTGCAGAATGAGGGGCGGGGCTTCAGGGCTCTGCGGACTGAGTCGAGCATGTCGTCTGCAGCGGACCTTTAAAGGCCATTGCTCATTGATTGCAGTTCACTTTTGCAGCTGGATGCTGGATATACTAACGTTACAATCAAACTCTTCTTCACTTGCCTGCAGTCAACGAGCGATGAGCTGTTCTTGACAACGCTGCAAGCAGCACTTCCAGGGGCCAAGCAATCAGCCCGCTCCTAACGGGCACGCGTTCTGGACGGGCACCTAGTACTGTTTAAGTACAATTCTTTATACTTTATATGAGATTTTCCAGTTATGCTGCTTTATACTTCTCTTTATCCTACTCAGTTCACAGGCAAACATTGTCCTTTTTACTCCACTACATTGATCTGACAGCTGAAGTTATTAGTTAATTTGAAGATAAAAGATTTTATTACAATATAATACACTGTGATAGATGGAACTGCCAAAGAGTAAATACTGTAAAGTAGTTCAAATCTGTAGAGCTGAACCATTACTGTAGTCAATTAGATCAATTGGTTGATTGATTAGTCGATCAACAGTCCCCCTCCAGTAAAAAAAAATGTTTTTGTTCTTGTTACTTGACTGCGATATTTGAGCTTCACTGTGCAGAACCATGTGTGTGCAGAATTTGACACCAGAAGGCACATTTAGGCAGGTTTACCTGCTGAGGGGGTTAAGTTTCTCTGTGCTCACTTTAAATCTCAGTGTAAGACGAGTACGTTCGAGCAACGATTTAGAGCTAATCATGGCTTAATATGCAACTTATACAAATGTGATGTGGAAACTTGAAGCCTCCAGTGCAAACACAAACTGAGAGTGGACTTTACAGTGAAACAGGAGACATCTTGTGTCCAACAGTTTCAATTCTGGATTTTCCAGTGAGGGAGAAGAAGTAGATGTAATTTTAGGATTTTTAATGAGGTCATTGAACCTTTTTGTGGATAAACCATATTAGACTCAAACTACTATTTTTATAGGCCTCTAAGGGATCTTTTCCACCTTCTTAAATGAGAGGATTTGTTGCTTTTCTCTGTTTTTCATTAAAAATTAAATAGCTTTGGGGTTTTTCTAGGACAGCTGGTCAGACTGAACAAGCAATTTCATAATGTCACCCACGGGCTCTGGAAAAGTGTGATCGGCATTTTTCACTTTTCTCTGACATTTTATCCACAGACCGTGGAGTGATTCATTGAAAAATGAAACAACAGATCGATAAGGCACAGCCATAAAAATGTGCTCCATCACATCCAGTTGCTACATGTAAATGCTGCCTATATGTTAAGGCAGCAGTAATAAGACAATATAATAATGTACAGTATAACAATACAACACTATGAAAATACTATTCTGAGTAATGACTAGTCTTAGTCTTGATAATTAAAGTATATTTTGCTAATATTTTTTGTACTTTTACTAGGGCTGTCAATCGATTCAAATATTTAATTGCGACCTTAATAGGGATATTTGTCAAGTATTTAATACTCTTATCAACATGGGAGTGGGTAAATATACTGCTTTATGAAAATGTATGTATATTTTTATTATTGGAAATCAATGAACAACACAAAACAATGACAAATATTGTCAAGAAACCCTCACAGTTACTGCATTTAGCATAAAAAATATGACAAATATGGCAAACTGCAGTCCAACAGGCAACAACAGCTGTCAGTGTGTCAGTGTGCTGACTTGATTATGACTTGCCTAAAACCGCATGTGATTATCATAAAGTGGGCATGTCGGTAAAGGGGAGACTCGTGGGTACCCATAGAACCCATTTACATTCACATATCTTGAGGTCAGAGGTCAAGGGACCCCTTTGAAAATGGCCATGATCCTCGCTAAGATTTAGCGTAAGTTTGGAGCGTTATTTAGCCCCCTTTGCGACAAGCTAGTATGACGGTGGTTGGTACCAATGGATTCCTTAGGTTTGCTAGTCTCATATGATACCAGTATCTTTACTCTAGCTCTAAAACTGAGCCCACTACAAACTAAAAATCGCAAGTTGCGTTAATGTGCTAAAGAAATGAGTGAAAATTAACAACTTTGCGTTAACGCATTATCATGTTAACTTTGACAGATCTAACTTTTACTTAAGTAAACATGTTAATTGCACTGAACAGTTAATGTCTCAATACTGAATAATAATAATTACAATAATCAATATTTAGATGAGGAAATATTCTCTCCTTTTTTCATTTTTTCTCCTTTTTCAAATGAAAACAGACACATAATAAATACATTACTGCAGATCCCTGTCTTTGTTCTTATAACATATCTCTTTACCCTTTTCGGCTTCTGTCATCAATCCAATTCCCTATTATCTTTCCACAATACCACCCCCACCCCACACACACACACACACACCCCTCCCTGCTTCATCGGTACACTGTATCTCCCCCTTTTTCACCCTTTCTCTACCTTTATCCCCAAAAACAGCAGCTACCCCTCCTCTCCTCCCTACGCAGCTATTTAATCCATCCACTAAAACACACACACACACACATATATATACCGATGACTTGACAGCCACACTGGCATCAGGCAGCATCAAAGGCTCTGAGTAGAGCAGCCAGGATGAAGCTGCGTCTCTAATGGATGCTGCTCCCCCATCCTCCCACTCCGCCTGTAGACTGGATGAGTGCTCTATCACGCGCCCCCAGCCTCAGCACATATTACATTATACTTGATCCAGGTTAACCTATAACCCTGTTAAATGCCTGTGAATTGTGTGCATTGGGGGTGGCGGGGGTTGTATTTATATCAGTATGAATGGTATCCATATACAGGAACAGAAAGATACTGGAAATCTGCCAATATGAAAAAAGGAAACTTAAGGAAATGCAGAGAATAATGACAAATGAAAGCGAAGGAGGACAGTAGGAAGGAAGTGTGTGTGTGTGTGTGTGAGTGTGTGTGTGTGTGTGTGAGCTGGGGGGTGGGGCATCCTGTCGTGATGTCAAACTGGCACAGACAGTAAGGGCTGTATACTCTTTGATCTGGCCTGTTTGATGTGGTTTAATTTGGTCTGAAATCTCAGTCCTATTTCCCCTTGGTACCAAAAGCTACCCCCTCCACCATCCACACATTCACCCTGCTCCCTCCCCTTACAGGCTGTTTGAAGTGCCCTACACACACACACACACTCATACACACACGCACGCACAAGCAGCCTTATATCTCATTAGCATATTTCGGGCATTTCAATCCAAAAGAGCCTGGTGGCAAGTGACCAAGTGATGATTGAGTATGTGTGTGATTGCTTCCTGTTCTTTAACCCCACCCCCACCCAACACACACACACACACAGTGTTAGCATGCTGCTGCGAGGTACAGTACATTGATAGATGACTACCTGAAACATTTCACTTTGACTTTGAAGTTAACAGTCACCTGCTAAACTCACTTAAATGGAGATTAATGCAGCAGCGCTGTGAATGTGTGTAGTCATTGTAGAGTGTACTCTACAGTAAATGTATGTTTTATGTGTAAATATTACACAGCTTTGTTGAATACTCAATTCTGATTGGTCAATCACTGAGTTCTACGGTCTGTTATTTCTTCATAGCAGACCGTTGCTATGTATAACAGACCGTTGCTATGGCACAGTTCTGATGTCAGACTTTGGCAGACCATTTTTTGTGTCAAATTCTTGATTACTTAAGTAATTAGCCATGTAATAAGCGGGATAATGTACAGCGAGCGGGTCATTGTTGTGAAATAAACCCCTTCAGGGTGATGCAAGACAAGGTGCTGCATCGCCCTGTCGGGGTTTATTTCACAATAATGACCTGCTTGCTGTACATTATCCCTTACATGTTGGTAACATTATAGAATCACAACAATAACAATAACTGAAAATAGTATGTCCACGTAAATAGGAAGTGAGGGTGGATGGGTGGGTCAAAGAAACACAGGACTTTCACCCAGGAGACTGCTGTTTGTGTCTGAGGAAACCAAAAGTCAATGTTGACTTATTTTAAATTTACGTCTGTGACTTAAATAACGTTAACCACGTGTTTAAAACTACAACTGTATTCCAGGAAAAAACATGTTTCCCTCAAAACATAATTGAGGATGCAGTTTGGCAGTATGGGAATGTAATTTTGTGGGAGACAGGCTTGCATCTGGTGCACAACAAAAACATAGTTATTATACATTAGATACTTTTCTTTGATAAAACTTTAAAAGGTCTGTGTGGTGAAACTGGGGTGTCATTTTACAAAGACCTGTCTGTTCAAGGTCAAAGATCTGCTTCGTGAATTCTTCTGAAATCAGTTTTGCGTTTTAAGGAGGTCACAATAAAGCTCTCAGCCAGCGAGCTCCACGCTCCATAAATGTGTCTGTGAGTGTGTGTTTGTCTCGACCAGAGAGCTCAAAGACCGCGACCAGAACCACTGCGCTCACATGATTGTAGGACTTGGAACATCACGGTGGCCGAGGGGCAAATACATCATCAGCGTGTAAGAGACAGACACAGAGCAGGAGACAGCGAGTGTGAGAAAGAGCTTTTGGATTGTATACTATTACATCACCACTTCCTGTGTCACTAAAAAAGTCAGCGCGGCATGCATGATTACCTCCTACGCACACACACACACACATACTACCCGATTTATCCCTGTGTAAACATATCACAACTAAAAATATATCCAACTTCTTCCTGCCCAACTTTTCCATATCACTTTCTAAGCACTCAGTGTGTTGTATCTAAGGGTGCACAATGTTTTTGCCTTACATTTATGGGATAACATAAGAGGAAATTTCCAGCGTTGTACACTTCACCTTGATACTTCACCTTTCCTTCTTCCTTTATACCCTCCCTTACTTCCTTCCCCTTTCTTTATCGCTGCCTCTGTCAGCATGAAATAACACTGAAGGTGGCGAAATCAGAGAGCTTTGACAATTTTAGAGCGATAACCAATCACTCCGGAGATCTGGCTTCCATTTCACCCAAGAAACTAAAACTTAAACAACCATAAAGGCAAGCAGCAAAGAGCATTTGGACAGCACGATGGATCCAACCGTAGGATGTGCGAGGCGCCTGGCATCATCAACACTTAAGTCCGGCTGTAACTTTAGTCCTAACCCCTGAAACAGTTTAAGACCCCTCCTCCCTCCGTTCTTCCTTCCTTCTTTTCTTCCAGTGACAGTCGCTGATCTTCACAGAACTATCTTTGATTGATAGATTTTATTTCCTTTCCTCCATTACTCCTTCGTCCGTCTGTCCCTGCTGCTCTCCACCCTTAGTGGTGTTAAATAAAAAAGTTTTTAGCTCTGACTCTCAGCTAATGATCACTGGCAATCAGCAATGGCACCCTTTAACTGTTTACTTGCTTTTCACTTCCATTATTTACATACTTATGGCATAGTCACTGACTACATGTCTTAGTTGGGAATGCCGCCATATTGTGTACATTTAACAGTGTTGTAGGCAAGACCACCTAAACCAAGAACAAGTCATGACCAAAACCAGTGTATCAAGACCGAGACAAGACCAAAACTTTGAGGGCTTGAGACCAAGTCAAGACTAAATCCAGGGCAGGGTGAGATCGAGTCAAGACCAAGACCAGACTACGACTCACGATAAAATGTGAAACATGCACACCACAGAGACTCGTCAAATTGATCTGAAATATCCACATTCCCGTAAAAACACCCACAGATTTCTCCTCATTCACCTCTTTTATTGCCATATAATAACAATTTAAAGATAGCCCAGCAGTTGTGGTCATGACTGGTCTTGAAATGAAAATCCTCTTTGTCTGAGACCAAGACCAGACGGAGTAAAAATGTGATTCCTAGACGAGACCGAGACCTTCAAAAAGTGGTCTTGAGACCGGTCTCTGGACCAAGACCGATCTTGAGTACTTCAACACTGACATTTCAGAATAAGTTGTCAGTGGTACTATAGATCTAGTACAGTTCTTACGGAAAGATGTTTAATGCAATTTGAAATTGTTTTACAGTAAACAGTTATACAGTAGATATCTGTATATGAATGGATTGACTGGAGTGTCAGTGTTCCAGGGATATACAGTAAGAGGTCTTTAAGCTTTATGGGCTTTAATGATGTATAAAAATGGATCGATAGTGTGAAACCAAAAAAGAACATTTTTAATGAATTTTGTCACTCCACTCTGCCAACAGGGAAACCACCATGCTTTGCATGACATTAACAGGAAGTTTAATGTTGCCATGGAGACACTGAGTTTCCTGTTGGCGACAAATGAGCGCCAGACGGCCGAAGTGATTGAAATAGAAATGGTGTTGTGCCCATTGGCTGCTGTTTCTACCAGTTGGAGAAACCAATCAGAGTTTAATAGGCAGGATCAAGAATGGGACGTCATCTTCGCACTTAGCTACATCCATGAACTGGAATTATGGCCTTGTGGTTGTAGGCCTCTACCAACCAGTGATGCTGTAGTTTATAGGCATGTCCATCAAATTCTAATCAGTTCATCCTTGAGTCCAAGTGATGAGATGGACGGAAATCCCCAAAACATAATGCTTCCGGCCATAGCTGTTGCCGGCGTGGAGGCATAAAGATGGAACAAGCATGCATGAGATTGACACAGCTGTAAATCAACAAGCAACCGTTACTGCAGAAAAGGATATCAGATGTGTCACTCGCTACTGATTGGTTAGGGAAAAACAAAACAAAAAATTCCCTACAATAAGAAATTGGCTAAGATGAACACAGTTTCAGGCTAAATGAATGTAGAGAACAGAAAGCTACTATGTTTGTCTGTATTTTGGAGAATCCACGGCAAGAAAAGTAATGCTGCATTGGCTACCAGCAGTTTCTGTTTGCACTGTAACCAGAAGTGTACAGACAACAATCACTTGGGTTACTTTCAATACTGAAGACTAGAAGTCAAGTTACAGTTTACATCCATGTCAGTCTACATTGTCATCACTTCATCATTTTATCCTATTAAAGACATTTGTGTGAAATAGTCACAACTATTATGGCCAAAAACGTGTTTTTTGAGGTCATAGTGACCTTGACCATTGACCACCAAAATCAAATCAGTTCATTCTTGAGTCCAAGTGGACATTTGTGCTAAATTTGAAGAAATTCCCATAAGGCGATCCTGAGATATCGCGATCACGAGAACGCCACACAACACAAAATCAGCTAACTTCAACACGGTCAGCTTAATGAATGAAGTTAACACAAAATGGCAATTCAGTCTGATCCGACATCTATATTTGTTTGCATTCTGAAGAATCTGCACCAAGAAAAGTCATGCTGCATTTGTCTCCAGCAGTTTCTGTTTGCACTGTAACCAGGACTGTACAGACAACAATTAACTGGATTACTTCTGATACTGAAGAAAACATCTAAACATGATGATTATGAGGTAAGATCTGATCAGTTACGGGGATTGTCAGTTTTATATGATTTCCAAGCAGATTTATGGATGTTTATCTGCAATTAGTATGTGTATGTGTATGTTATGACTGAGACAAATGGGTGCAATTTGAATTTCTATACAATCAGGTTCAAACTTTGTCTTTTTGTGTGTGTATACAAATAAAAGTCGGTAAACTGTGCTTTACCCTCCACTTGATCCCTGTCTTAAATCCAACAGTGTACTGGGACCCTTCCATCTTCCCATATCCCTCCCATAATAATCCCTCATCCCTGATACCGAGCAATATATTGACTAATTTTTCCCTTTTCCCCTGACGGTCTTTCTTCCGGTAATCCTCCGTTTCATCTGGTCCTGACTCTGGACTCTGGGGTGCTGTCAACAGTCCTTTGGCCTAGTTCTCAGAGCACCACCAGTCCACCCAGTCTGCCCAGCACTCCATTGAGAGCTCCACTCCACCACTCCACTACAGTGGATGAGAAGCTTACTGTCTCCTCTCATTCTTTTGTTCCCTTTGTTTCCCCCACAGCAAGACAGAAAAACAGAGGAAATCCAGCAAGAGAGACAGAGGGAGAGAGAGGACGGGGTGGAGGCAGGCAGAGAGGGATGTGAGGATTAGCCCGATTTTTTTGTTGTATAATCGAGCCAATTCACACGTTAAAAGAGAAATGCAAGAACCAAACAAAAGGGGCTAATTTCACAGTGCTTCATATGCATAATCGACAGGCTGGGAGGATCACACTCATATTTTATAAAGGATGTATAACCCACAGAGGAAAATACTACATATTATCTATCAGCACGTCTCCCAGACAGAATGGTGTCTTTTGTCTGCTCTGCTCTATAGTCAACTGCACCATTACAGTGATTTTGATTCACTTACTGTACCAGGCTGCTCTCATATACCGTTCGTAGCTAGACCTACAAAAAGTAATGCACTGTAATTTGTGTATATCCCACAAAATCAATTTGTCTGTAATCCACGTAATCATGAACCAAGAGTAAAATGTGACAAACGCCACGTATGGAGGAGGTCGGAGTGGATGGGTGGGTGATAAAAATGCCAAACTTTCACCCAGGATCCCGCTGTTCATGTCCTGTGTTGACTTATTTGTCACGTAACTTTTCGTACTTAGGTAACACCACTTCCGTAGTTATTCTAACTCAAACCACAACCTTTTTCTAAACCTAACCAAGTTGTTTCCTGTGAAGATGGAAGTATACTTTTAAAAGACTGTAACGCATGTAACATAATGCATGTAACGTTCAGAAATTGGACAGTGGGTGTTCAAAACATCATAGAGCTGATCGATTTAAAGGAAAGTAGCTCAAGAAGTACTAACATGCAACCAAAAAAGCATCATGTAAGATAAGTGGAGTCATGTTTTCCTCCACCATGCTGAGTAAAACACTTCTCCCAGCACATCGGTTGGCACTTTGTATCAAAGGGAAAGGGATCAGCATGCAGATGAGCAGACAGAGGCTGCCTCGCTGCATAATTGATGAAGTGCAGCAGCTAATTCCAATCTAAACACAGTGATGAGGGGGAAAAGGAAACCATCTGTGTGTTGTTGTGTCTCTGCGCGGCAAGGCCAGGGATCATAGACGCCCTATCAGTGAAACATCTGCCCAATGGGATGTCTGCGCCACGTTTTGGGAAAAATAATACGGCAGACGGGGGGGGGGGGGTTGCCATGAATGTACACGCTTAATCAGTTGCTGCGTGTCATGCTACTGTATCACAGCAGGGATGAAAGATGAGAGATGAGGAGGAAAAGATAGTAGCATTAGTTTCAGACGCAACTACAATCATTTGGATTTTGACCCAAAGTGAACTAGGATTGTGGCTGCAACTTAGATAAGTGGTTTATGGGAAAGAGTACTCCAGCAATTTAGCTTTGCACTTCCATTAAGTTGCAACGTTGCAAAAACGGCATGTGTCGAGCTCCAAAAAACACTGGATACTACACTTCCCATAATGCTGCCTGCCTGGTAAATTCTCCATGTCTCCAGTTTGTTGTAAATATTAAGGCATGAATTATGTAATGCAGAGAGAAATTTACACACAGGACAGCCAGCACACTGATAAAAGACAAGGCCGAGGCGGGAACATTATCTGTCATTGGACGGTATGTTCACAAGCAGCCGTCCATCATCCAGGCTCTTCTAGGTATAAAGATGTCACTTAGCGTTTTTCTTTCCCCCTCCTTTGTTGGGCTGAAAATCATTATTATCTGCACCGCTCCAATCGCGTGAAAGGGCTGTTGATGCTCGCTGAAGGTGCGTCCGTCAGACCACTTAGAGTAAGTGACAGCAACCGTTACTGTGACCCTCAGCGCTTACAGAGATACGTATGTAGAGATAAGGAGCAGAGAGAGAACTTGACTTTGATGGCTGACCTGATGAAAGCCAAACAGATGAGACCGAGTTGGCCCCAAAATCTCAACACTGTGAGCAAATTTGATTGAAGTAAAAAACACATGAGGCAGAATATCATTAGCTGAGCCTCATTTCATAAAGCTTGCAATAATTTGTGGCTTTGGAGAGTTACTGTTGAGCTCTAGCATTAACATGTGTTGTTGACTGGAATATTAGTTTCATACCAGGAAGAATTCAGATCAAAGGAAAAAACATTAAAGACATTAAAGCTGCACTTGTTTATATGTTTGTATTACCAATAAATCAAATGACTATGTGCAATGTGTACGGGGTCGCTCGTAATGACGAACCCACAGAGAACTTTCCACTGATTCTGTGGTTCCCCTCAGCTCTGTGGAGCAGTTTAGCATTTTTTATCACATTGGTTTGGTTTTGCAAACCCGTTCTCACTCCCAACTTGTCAAATACCGCCGTTTGGTCAGTGCCCCTCAGCACCGGAAACCAACACAGGGAGGCACCCTTTGGCAACAGTACGCAACGAACCGGGCTTTCAACGAACTCCAATGTAAACCCAACCGTGGCGTTATTTGACGGTTGGAGCAAGTGACATAGTATTAATAGCATGAGAGTCCGTTCAGGTGTTCGTTTCTCGTGTGAAACTACAAGTATCGTTGTCTTGTCGTGACGTGACATCAGTCTTTAGTAATGTGACTCGTCGGTATCGTCAGTCCTGTGAGTCACTAGTCAGTTAACATCAACCACGACCGTTTCCTAACCCTACCTACCATAAGTAGTTGTGTTGCCTAAACCTAACTTTCTGTGAAAACAGAAGTTTATTTTGAAAGGACACTATGGATGTAACAAGTGTATATTTACACGCCGTTCCTGGTCTGTCCAAAAGTAATGCAAAAGGGCTACCCCGCACGTCGGTCTGTGATGCCGAGGGGCACTGGCCAAGCAGCTGTATTTGACAAGTTGGGAGTGAGAATGTGTTGGTTTTGCGACCTGCAACTTAACTGTTCAGTCTCAACGCTTTAATCAAACTGAGAGTTTGGGAAACAGGTTTGGGCCCAAATGCAGACAGATGAAGAAGCAGCATGATGAATTCAGTGATATAATTTCAAAAGACTTACAATGCTTAAAGTCCAAATGGCAGTGGATCCGGGAGACAGATAGCAGGCAGGCATCAAGGAACTGCATAGCAATGATGAACCAACAAAGGAACAAAGGAAGTGCACTCGTAGTGAGTGACAGATGACATGCAGGTGAGGAGGTGGGCGGGGAAGGCCAGGTAATTGCCGAGCAGATGAGGGAAATGGCAGCAGGTGTGTAGAAGGGTGTGGCACCATGACTTGATGATTGGATGAAATGATTGGACGGGTTTATTACAGTCCTACAACAACCACAGATTTTTTTTTTTTTGTCAGAGCATTGGATTCAATGATTGCTGTCGGGATGTAAAGAGAATTTACTGTTGCATAATGTCAACATTTTGCTAATGTTGGGTTGTCCTTGGCCACCGTGCAATGCATTAGAAGATGTTTTAATGTAAAGCATATAAACACATGACAGGAAGCAAGGCAGGGCTGCACAGCAGCAGCTACAGTATGCTGTGAGATGAAGAGGCTGTCAGTGCTGATGGAGAGGAGGGGCGGAGCGTCTTTATGGCTGAATGCAGATGCTGCACTGTAATTTCTCTACAGCTGTACCATTCTACTCAACTCTGCAGCTTCTGGCATGAAAGACGGAACGAGCATTGAATTGCATATGCTGATAAATTAACTCAATCTGAAGTCTGATACTGCAATCATGCAACATACAGAGTTAAATCAAACATATCTCTATAAAATTAAGATGTGATATTTAGAGCATGAAGAGAACTTTCTGTTCATTCAGTAGTTTCTTTTTGAAATGAACAAGAGAATATTGATTTGCCACAGTCATTGTTATTCTGTGTCTCTGGCCTGTTCATAATGATCAGTGTGTTTTACAGTGAACAGCTGAGTGTGATGAGAAGGCTTTGACAGGCCTGACAAAGGGCTCAGTGAGAGGGGCTGTCTTGGCAGGCTCCCAGCAGCCTCCACGCCTCCCACGAACCAGTCCTCCTCATTCATCTCTACCGGCGCTAACGAGCCCCGGGGCCCTGACGACCACGGAGATTTTAACGAGTTCTAACGAGGGAGATGCTCCTTTAGTCATCCTGTGATTCGGCTCGCTCTTTGGCACCTTTTACTTCTGGAACTGAAGTGAATGTTTTTACACAATCGTTTTCGCAATGAAGAAGTTTCAAGGTCATCTGAGTCATTTAAAAACAAAACCGTGCATGCCAATGAGGTAATTTCCCCTTAAGCTGCAAGACGCACACATAACCTGCCCTCAACTTCTTCGGTGACTTTACAAATCAGCTTCTCCACAAACTATATTCCTTCTTTGCCTTAGCTTACATCTTTGTCATCCAACGTTCACCTTAAATATGAATTTGCTGAATACATTATTGAGATACAAGGATGTCAGAGTGGAAATATCCTAAGATCCCAAAACCACAGCTTTTATAGTATAGCAAAATGTCCAACCGAACCGAAATCAATTAATTTCAATGGATGTTGCTGTGATAAGAGTAATTGCTGAAAGGAATGAGGCAAATCTGTGCAGTGTTTTTGCATAGGTTAAATTTGATGCTCAAATTTGTGCAGTTGACAGTTGCAAACTGTCTGTCTTAGAGAACAGAAAGCCAGAGTCCAAAGAGGAGAAAGCTATCATATAAGCTGTGACACACTACCAACCAACTACAATTGTCTGTTTAGCGACCAAGCTAGCTGGCTTGCAGTATACTGTACTAGGCCAGCTGTTTCTGGAAGAAGAGGCATTTTTGGTGGAAGACATGTCAAAATAAAAAATGAATGACAGCTAAATTCTATTTAGCTGCTTTGGTTCCTGGTAGTGTACATGCTGACTGACAATAGAACTAAGTCACGGTTAATGTTATTAGTAACAACTGTACTCATGACAAGTCAAAGTGTCTGCTGTGAAAAGGACCAATTGGTCTGACGGAACTAAGGCTGCATGGACATACAGGAGCCACAAGGACGAGAGAGCAGTCTGTCTTTCCACCAACACGCATCCCGGGCCTCTGTTTTACGACGGTGTTGCGGTGGGAAGTTCCCTGGACCACACAGACACAAACACACCACAGATTGGACTAATGATATGCTCCCACAGAGCATCTTCAGTTCTGCAGCATGGCCCACAGTCATAGGACATAATTGTCGCAGGCTTTTAAAGGGCTGGAAAACAATGGGCCGTCTCTGTGACGATACTGACCAGTTTACTTCCACTTCTCCTGGTTTGTTGATGTTGTTTCCAGCTTACTACTTTAATGAGGAGACAGACTAGACTCACACTCACACTGATGGGATTTTGTTCCCAAGTTGTAGAAAAACAGAATTCAACATTCTTAGAATAAATTGCAAAATGAAGACTTTTAACGCATTATACAGCGAGTATTGAGTCTCATTTTCTACATTGTTGTTTGGATAACTTGTACATATTTGTAAACTCCAGAGTAATGTGACAACCAGGGCAACTGCACAGCTGTGAAGCCTGTACGATAGCATGAAAACTCACCTTAAGTTTATCAAACTGTGGATTCTGATGACATCAGATAAAAGGTTTGCTCTGTTGAGACCAAATGTGAGCTTTATGGCCTGAATGCCAGGTGCTACTGAACAACCAATCTATAGAAATAGGTGCCACTCATCATCAATTAATTGTGTTAGTCATATTTTAAGCAAAAATGACAAAAAACATACCTGGCTCCAGCCTCCAAATGTGAATATTTGCTGGATTTCTTAACCTTCTATGATACTCAGCTTGGGGCTTTATGACATTGTAATGGGCATTTTTCACTGTGACATTGTAGACCAAATTATTAGTTGATTAAGTGATAAAACTAGAATTACCACCTTGTGGTTGTATGCCTCTACCAACCAGTCATGTTACATCCATGTATGTCCAAAATGTCATCACTTCATTATTATTTCCTATTAGAAATTAGTGTGAATTCGTCATAATTAGCCTATGAATTCTTGAGTTAAAAAATGTGTTTTGTGAGGTCACAATGATGTTGCCCTTTAATCACCAAAATCTAATCAGTTCATCCCTGAGTCGAACAAGATGTTTGTGTCAGATGTAATACAATTCCCTCCATTCATTCTTGATATCCTGATTCCTGATATCACTTTCACAAGAATGGGCCGGACGTAAGGTCTCCATGACCTTGACCTTTGAGCCCTAAAATCTAATCAGTTATTCCTTTAGTTCAAGTGGACGTTTGTGCCAAATCTGAAGAAATTCCCTCCAGGCGTTCCTGAAATATCGCGTTCACGAGAATGGGTCGACCCCATCCACTCACATGCAGCCCAAAATTGAAGACGGACTGAACGCACTGGCCAAAATGCAGACTGCACATGTGTGAACACATCTGCCTGTGCAGACACTTGAAGCAGTAAAAACAGAACCACCTGCACATCCGCTGTCCGTGCTGACGTCTCCTGGAGTACATCCAGCCATAAAGGAAGCTTAAAGAGAGCTCGCTGCCAATGAGGTTTGTGGTCTGAATATACACAGTAGGTAAATTACATTAATACTTTTCAATCTACAAGACCAAAACGTTTTAGAAAATGTTTTTGGCATTTTGCCTTTCTTAGACAGATAGTTGAGATAGACAGGAAATGATGGGTTGAGAGGGGTATGACATACAATAAAGATCCCTGGCTGGAATCGAAGCAGAGACTTTCCAGGCATGGGGGTAGGAGTCTTAACCACTCATCCACCAGGACACTCCAGCACCAATGTTTTTGGAATTGACCTCGTCATATACAGTAATTTTAAAGCCAACATTTAACACGAGTCCTGCCACAAGACAGTCATCTACATGAAAGCACTACTACAGTACAAGGCTGTAGGGACACATGCACATGTGAGGCTTTGTGTATGCTTTGGTGTTATGTGGTAGACTACACACGCTGCGGTGTGAAGCATGGTCATGGCCAGAGAATATAAGCAAAGCAGATGTGGCTGGCCAACACAAGCCGCAGTCTCTTCCTAGTTCCCACCAGAACTGAGCTGAGGACTTAACTCTGCACGAGGAAGCATCTCTGCATGGAAACAAGTCTTCTTCAAAGCAAAACAAGGCCTCGATTTATGGCTGATATGTGTTCATGGAATTGTTGAAATCCTTGTATTCCACAGTTTTCTAGCAGTCCTTGCTATGAATCAGTGAACATATACAATAGCATAAAGCAGTAATTCTACTGGATTCCAGTACGGAAACAAAAGTATTTTGGGTATTTTTAGTTTTGGGGAAACTGTCTCGGTCTGCTGACACTATTTTCATGTTCGAAAGTAGGGCTGCAATCTAACTATTTTTAATTTAGACATTAATTTCGTCTATAACTGTCATACACAAGTCCCCAGAGCAAAAAAATAATGTCTTCAAAACTCCTTATTTAGTCTGAACAACAATCTCCAAAATGAAATGGATTCAGTTATGATATGAAATATATAGCATAACATAGCATGACTTAGCATAATGTTCTTCATACCACTTAATATAGGTTACAATATAAGTATGTGGGACAATATGTACATATATATGTTTCAGATTTCAACTGATACTACATGTATAATTCTATGGCTGTATGTAAGTATATATAAATGGGATTTGTTGGGAAAATAAGCAGTTGCCTACATAACTGCAATATAACAGATTTGCATTTGCTTGTGTGTGTAGTGTATTTTTGAGGTCAATACTGAACAGAAGTGCTCACCATCCAGTCACTGAAAAATACAATTCTTGCAGTAGTTTCCAAATGTCAAAAGTTTTTGATACCAAATCACATCGTGGCTTTTTCTATCGCGTTCCTCGGGGTCTTGATGTCTTAATGTGGTATTTTGGAGGGATTATTGATCATTTTTATCAATTCTCGAGTGGTAAGAAATGGTTAAATTTAGCATCAAATCTGTGTAACAAATGGTATCAACCTAAAAATTTCTGCAACAATTGATGAGACATAATAGAGCATGGGAATGGCCATCGCAAACTTATATCATCATGTTCTAAGCCCTGACACACTTTCAAAATGTATTTTAATTGATTAATTAATTGATTAATTAATTTTAATTTCTTATTAATGACTAGAACAACTTGACACTCAGCTTTCAGACGATATACACCACTTCCATGTGACAGTGGGGGTTTTAACACTTGAAACAAAGCATAGTATGTTTTATGTGTATCTAACCACATCCTTTTTCTTGATATTTTACACAGCAATTTTAGGACTAAGCACAAATGCATGAGCTAATAATATGCAGAACGCAACAGGACTAACAGGGTGAAAAAAGACTAAAATTGTATTCCTCTTTATTCCATCGTACTGCGACTGTCAACTAAATATTCCATGTGGCCAGTAAGCACTGGTCCATATAGCCAGCTGACCGTGAACATGACCTCTGTGTCTCATCATATTACCCCTCTGTGACCTGTGAGTGTGCGTGGGCGTGTGTGTGTGTAATTCACTAGAAAGTTGCGAGACATAGCCTCTAGGGATGCACATTGGCAGACAACAACATAATGCCCTTACACACACACACACACACACACACACATACACACATAATTTGCTATAATGAGCATATGGGAAGGTTTATACTGTATTGTATATTTCAAATGCTAAACATCCTCATTTTTAAACACATGTAAAAATCAGAACCACCAACTATTACTTTATGTTTTGTTATCGAGACTGTACACCATTATTCAGGTTTATGCAACACAAAAGAGACCAAAGCTAATTTGCATATATCATGCACACACACACACACACACACACACACAGATCATACACATAAAGCAGACACACAAAGAGTGCCGGGTTGCTTTGGGTGGAGGTTCTGCTGAGGATACAAAGAGGAAGGGAGTACCCCGGGAGGAGCAGCAGGAGGAAGAGGAAGATGATGCAGAAAGAGGAAGAAAAAGTGCTTTCTAAACGGCATGGATTCAATCTGCTGACATTGGCAGACAGCAGCGTTTAGCTTGGCTCTTGACGGGAATGTGAGTATGCATGACACCTAAAACCACCAAGTACAGTATCAGGTCCATTAACAAAGATGAAACCATATAATAAACTTAGGATGGCAGAGTGGCTACAGAGGTTGTCCACAAACTCAAGACTAAGGTACGACTCCAACTGAATGTTTCACTATAGCTGGCTGACCCTGCATCACACCTACAGGGCAAAACTGGTCTTGATATTAGAGTACATTGATAGTTATTGCAGAATCTTGTAAATTCAGGTGTTTGGAAGTAGATCCTTTCTGTATAAAGCGGTCTAAAGCTTTGTGTGGCTCCAGAGGGAGCTGAGCAAAATCTGACAAATTGCCTCAAGTGATGTCATTTGAGTCTACTCAAGTGCGAAGGAAAATCTGGGAATGTAGAGTTAGAAAGAAGTCTGTTTACCAGACATCTGTAGTTGGCTGTTGACAGGAGAGACTTCAGAGAGCAGTTCCAAAGAACACTGGAGCACATGGATTTAAGGCAGTCAACTTTATTAAATACTAACGTTTCTACGCCAACTGCGTCTTCATCAGAGTCTGACTCTGATGATCCCATTTGAGCAGCTGCAACCAGTGAATGTTACAAGCATTTTGCTTGAAAAAAATTACTAATTATAATGATTCATCGATTACCAAAATAGTTGCCTTGTTAATTTTCGGTCAATTGACTCATCAGTCAATCAAGTCATTGTTTCAAGTTTATTTACTTTGCTTCTAAAGCATGCCAATTCTTAGCTTATACACTAAATGTCAAAAATATCAATATTGCTTCAAATTTGCATGCGATTTACAGAAACTTGCGACTAAATAGAAACTCAAACCATGACCTATAGAGTTTAATAACAGTTTGGATGATATTTGACTGTCTGATTTTATAGATATTTGAACAGTCACATCACTAATCTGTCATTGGCATACAGCAACCGATCAATCCCACATGTTCTGCATTCCTTTAGTGGCCTTTTCGTGTACATAGTGCATCTGAACATGGACCATGTGGAACAGCTGCATTGGCAGAAGGCCTGCATTGGTATTTTAAAGATGTCTCCTCTGCAGTTACTGTGTCACTGCCCGAGTCTTGTATCCACTTAATAACCAAAGCTGTCAAAACCAGCCTGTTTCCGAGAACCAGTGAAGAAAAAACTATTAATCCATTTGTTCCTCTTGACAAATGGCTTCTCTTTGATAAACACTGATTAAAGCCACATTGTTTCCTGTTGAGTCAAAGTGGGCTGATGACTCAATGAGTCTCAACATCCTCTCACTGATGCTCAGTCAGTGCCTCCTTGGGGATTCAGGAATCGAGACAGGCCAGTAGTGGTTTTTGGCCCAGGTTGTAGTGACCCACATATATCAGAGTGAGCGAGATGACATAAACAAGAGGACCATTAGGAACCAAATGAATAATAGATGAAGACAGAGACTGTGTAAGAAAAGGAGAAAACAAGGAGATGCCTTTAGAGTGGTATTCCTTGAACATTGATTACCCAGCTGTATTCTGTATTGTGTGTGTTTGTGTTTGAGCATCAGTGCCTGAGAGAACAAGAGAAGTACAAGGTGGTGGTGGTTTTGTACTTGATGTTTCTGTCTATGAAATGTATTCAACTGAGCAGACTTTTTTTGAGAAGGCCTGGCCATGACAATGCTAATTCTGGGAAAGTCCAAGTGTCAGCAGAAACCACAGCTTTCTTTAAACCACAATGTGACACACTGCTCTGTAGCCGGGGGTTACAACAGTGGGCAACCTCTGGGTCTGAAAAGTGAAGCCAATCCCTTAAACTTGCATTCTATCTAATAGCCAGCAGGGGGCGACTCCTCTGGTTGCAAAAAGAAGTCTGATTGTATAGAAGTATATGAGAACATGAGTTTATGATCTCAATCTATGCTAGTTTCAAATCTTCTTCAATACAGCATGATGTTCATTTAGTAAATTATGGTCCCATTTAGAGTCAAATAGACCATAAGGCAGTGGCTGCTTTAGGGCGTGGCTACCTTGTGATTGACAGCTCGCTGCCACGGCGTTGTCCATTCTGGGTGTTGTCCACGTTTTTGGGTCGTGTCTAAAAAGTCACTCACAAGTTCAAAACCATGCAAAAATTCTCACAAGACTCGCTGCCCGATGACCTAATACTACACTTAACCATTCGAGGTCAATGCCTAACCTCAACCATCTCGCAATAGTTTCGCAACTTGTGGGTTACTTTCTAGACACAACCGTATTTTCGTCTTAGAACTTCAACACTTTCACAATTTGTTTTCAGTTCCTAAAAGTTGATTTGTCACTTAAAAATGTCTTATCCATTGTTCGGTTGCTCCACCCTCTCGTGTCACTTCTGGTTGCAAAAAAAAACAAGATTGCGACATCCAAAAACCAAGATGGCGACAGCCAAAATGCCGAACTCGAGGCTTCAAACGGCAGTCCATAAACCAATGTATGACATCACGGTGACATCATGTCCACTTCTTATTATACAGTCTATGGTCTCCATGCAAAATCTTACCTATCAAAAACTACTGCTAAAAACAGACCATCACTGCAGGTTATGAGGTCACCTGACAAGAACCAATTGAGATGTAACTCACTGTCCCAATAGAAACACATGCTCAAACAACTCACTGACATCTCACTGTGCTGCAATACCTCTCACTTTATACTTACATGCTGTACTCTGTTAAGGAACAGTACAGATGCTGTGTCATAGGTGCTGATGTTGCTATGCAACCAACCCGAATGGTTTTCAGAGGGATGAACACTGTAACAAGACTGTTATCGTCTCCAAATGGTTGCATTTGGTGGAATAATGATTTCCCATTAGCAGGGACCCTTGAAACTGCCTTAAATTATGATCTGCATGGTTGGTGCGTCCCGTTCTACAGCTCTCAGAAGAATCCCCTCCAAAGCACAGATGAAAGGCCTTTATAGTTGGAACTGCTAATGTCCTATCAGAGGACGGGAAATGCTTTTAAATTCATCACTGCCATGTCTACAGTCCGGGTTCTGTAGACAATAAGCCTGACACCCATGCTACAGAAGCTGCCATTCATTTAGACTTCATTTAGACATTTTAATTTGTTGCCTGAATAAATCACTTCGATCATGTAATTATAAGTTAAACTGATTTATTGTAATCGTCACAATTTCCCAGAGCGAGGAGGGAGTAGATGTCATGAAGTTGCTTGTATTGCCCAAAGATATTCAGTTTATTATCACATAACACAGAGAAGAGCAGCAAATCCTCCGAAACAATATAGAATCTGGAACTATGGAAGGTTAGGCATTTTTGCTTGGAAAATTGTTTCAACGCTTAAAGGTCCAGTGTGTAGGATTTAGTGACTTCTAGCGGTGAGGTTGCAGATTGCAACCAACTAAATGAAGGGCGTGAAAGTAACTGGGATCATTCTTTTACGTGTAAAGCAACAACAGTCTTGACTCGAACATTGCTTTCCTAACTTTGTAAAAAAATATATAACAAATACATAAATATAAATGTACTGAATTTGTATTTATTATTATTTATTATTTAATATATCGTACACCAGCAACCTAGTAAAAAAAAAATCTTAAAAATTAACAGGAATTATAATTTAAGTGTAAACCATTTTAATGCCGCAACAAATTGGTCAAAACATAAACAGGGATTTAAATTCCAGTATATAATGTATATAGTATATAAACATAGAATTAAATACATCGGCCCCATTGTTACCAATATCCGATGCAGCTATTTGAGTCAGTATCAGTCCGATATCTGATCCGGTAGCGGTGCATCCCTATTACAAACTGGGGGAGTTTGAAAGATGGTTCAACCAAAAGATGTTATCATGGGTGCATTTTGGGAAATGTAGGATGCAGTGTTTTTGGAGCTTGACCCACACTAGGGACTAAGAATCAGTCATCTTGGCCTCCGCTGCTTCAATATTGACCATTCTTTTTAAAAAATCTCGCTCTATTCAGTTCCCAAACTCTATGGAGGTGAAATAGTAAATCACTGGAATACCCCTTTAAATAGCCCAAATTAATTATATTTATTCAGTCATTCCACCATGCACTTGAAATGCTAAATTAAATTGATCTATTGGAAGTATTCTTTGAAACATGTATCATGTGTTGGATTAGCATTGACTTGATATCCAGGATCATACTTGTGTGTATCACTTTCTCCTACACCCACACGTCTCACTGCACAACAGAAAGCCAATAAGCTCTCCTTATGGTGCAATAAAAGTGAAGCGCTGGCTGTGACCTCTACCATTTGGGGTCATACAAACATGCATAGTGTGGAAGAGAACAGCCTTGATATTTAGAATGGGAGAGACAAAGAGAGAGAGAGAGAGAGAGACAGGAGAGAATGACGGGCAGACAGAGGAGGCATGCAGAGCTGCATATGGGCGTCTGTCTGACAGGCAGACATATTGACAGAGACTGGAGGCTGCCGTGCACCAATTGATGGGTGCTTTCATCCAAAGCATCGTGCAGCAGCAGCATGCTGGGTGCATGGGTGGGTACTGAACCACTGAAGCCTGGCAGCAGCCGCTGTTAGTGTGCCATCAAGCTGCAGAACCACTGGGCTGACGGACAGACCGATCAGACAGACAGACAGGCAGGCAGGCAGGCTTGGAGGCTGGGTGTCTGACGGCTGCACGGCTTCTCACGCCTTCATGTTTTGCTGCCAGATCAGCCTGACAGAAAATCAATGACGCTGCACTCTCATGGAGACACACAGTAACCACTGAAAAAAGGCGAGAATTGTAATGCTCATCATGTCTGCATCTGTTTCCTCATACAACACGATGGAGATGGTGATGATGATGATGATGATGATGCACCCAGGTTCACATGTGTAAAAGAATGTGTCCAAGCTGTAGCCTAACTAACCAACGTATGGCTCCATTATCGGACACACATCCAAAAGGCCTCTCTAATGTGCCTATTTGCTCCATAAACCCATCGAGGTGGATGGAGTCCCTGCTTCATTTAGGCACCAGACAGCTTTTATAAGGGCCCCAGTGCTCTTATATAGGCTGCAGGCTAATTCAAATCCACACACAATCCATATTTATCGTGGCAAAATGTGCCAGACGCATTGAGAAAATATTTGTGAACACAGCTGTTGTGTGTGTGTGTGTGTGTGTGGCAGTCCTGTTTTTTTGCAGGGGGGAAAGGTGGATGAGCGTCACGTCAAGCATGTCCGATAACGGATGCATCGACGTTTACATGCGCAGCCAGTATTCTGAGGAAGAGGAGGAGGAGGATGAGGAGGAGGAGGAGGAGGATGGGGGGTTTCGCACCGACAACCTATACTGGGCTGCAGCATCACTGTCTGTATAACGGTGCCATCTCTCCATGTTAATATTAAATAGGTCTACAATCAAAATCCCTTATTGTAAGTAGCCTGGAGGTGTCCAGATATTTGATTTGAAACCGAGAGCTCCCTTCTGATTATTAGGCTGTATGGTGGAAGCACATGTGTTTAACTGCACGGATCCATTGAAATGTAAAAAGAACAAGCTTTTATTTTACCTTCATGTCGTTGACTATCGCCTGGAACAGACCCCCGAGGGCCCCGCATTCCTTCTCCACGGTCTCCATGTTTGCCAAATCCACCATTCACCGGAATTTGCTAAAAGCGCGCACCGACTGCGCGCTACCAACACTCAGCAGGGAAAAAAAAAAATGTATTTCCACAAAATCACAGCCGGGCTCTCCGGTTTTCTCCTTTTAAAACCGGGAGAGCGACAATAACGGAGGGGATGCAGTATAAGAAGAGGAGGAAGAGGAGGAGGAGGAGGAAGAGGAGGGTGGAAAAAAAGAAAAGATCTTTGCGCTGCGGTCTCTTCCAAACGAACGGAGGAGGATGGGTTGTGACTGTGAGAGAGGAACGATGGTCTCTCTCTGTCTCTCTCTCTCTGTCTCTCTGTGTGTCTCTCTGTCTCTCTCTGTCTCTGGGTCAGTGAGGCGGTGAGACGTTCAGATGGCACCGGGAGGACCGCTCATCTTGGCGCAGCCAGAGCTACGCTGCGCTGCGGAGTCGGCGTGGAGTCGCATGTGAAGTGAAGGCAGCAGCGGAGGAGAACCGGAGCGACTGATAACCGTATGTGTGTTTGTGTCGTGCGTGCACGTGCGCGTAGGTGAAGTGCAGGCAAGGCTGTGATTGGCGCAGAGGAGGTGGTGGTGGTGGTGGTGGAGGTGGTGGTGGGCTCAGCGGTGCGCGGAGAGCAGCCAGTAACACGATCCTATCCATGCAAACTGCAAAAGGAGCCCCCCAAAAAAAAAAAAAAAACAGGAGGCTGGACAAACCCTGGACGGACCTGTCACATGGCCACTCGCGCGCGCAGACACACGCGCGCACACACACACACACACACACACACAGACACTGTGTTGACCACCAGAGAAAAATTCAGCAGGGGGGTAAATGTCAAATAGATTTAGCGACCAGGACAGTATGTGCATGTGCAGGAATGTGTCCTGATGACCCTAATTAATCACTTTTAAAAATATGACTTTCATAATTCCACTTATTTGAGGTGCTATTATAGGATCATTCTTTAAAAATGAGGTGGTATTGACTTCCTATAAGGCATAATCTGTCTGGTTTATTGGAAACCGTTCAATAAGATTCATATGACAGCCAGTTGGGACGCAACACAGCAAACTGAGGACATTTCTGGTTTTGATAAATTCATAAATCTTTTTCTATGTAGAGTTAGTTTAACTCTGGTTTGACTGAAATGTGTTTGACTTAACTGCATGTCAACAATTAGTTGAAGTAAAACATATTGTCAGAGTTTTTGTTGTGTCACCATGGTGATTTTTCACTCAGATTTTTCAACCCATCAGTTTACCCAGCCCCTCACCATGAAACAAAATATCATGAAATGTAACCACAGGACACACTTAAAGGTACAGTGTGTAGGATTTGTCGACATATAATGGTGTGGTCGCAGATTGCAACCAACTAAGTACTCCGCCGCTCACTCCTCCCTTTCCTACGACTGCGGTAACGTGAGCGGCCGAGTGCAAAACCATGGTGACGTCGTTCGCCTCGCTCAGAGACCATCCTTATCATAATAACACTACTTTATAGGAGCAACGGGGGTCATACGGCGGCTGGTGGTACCACTCTGCATTCTGTGGCTCACGTTACCGCAGTTTCACAAGCGTGTCGGAGAACTATGGTGGTCTTCAGGTAACGTAAAAACATGGAAAGGCTCTCTCTAGAGCCAGTGTTTGGTTTGTCCGTTCTGGGCTACTGTAGAAATATGGCAGACCCGCTCCCTATGTAGATACGAAGGGCTCATTCTAAGCTAACAAAAACTGATTATAGTAATATCATGAAGCAATTATACACTAATGAAAACATAATAAAAGTATCCAACAAAATGTTACACACTGCTCCTTTAATCTTTGGACTCCAATTTATTTTCCATTACTTTGATTAGTTGAACTCTATATTGGGTATTTTGACAGCATAACTTTTGAATCAGTCTCTTAACTCTCTTTAAGCATGTAGAAATTACTTTTTTCAGTGCTTAGCTATATTATCCTTAGTAGAAGCACAAAAGTCTTGTACCCCCTCTTTGCAACTCCCGTGGTAAGTTATATCTTGTGAGATAGCTATTGGCTCCTGTCAGCTATTTTCACTATTTCCTGTATCAATATGAGACGACAGCTACCCCTAAATCCACTCTAATGCAAACAGGGCTCTGGCAGAAGTTGTGTTTGTTGGACTGCAGAATGTTGAAGTTAACACGGAGTGAATTCAACACACATGATGTTTCTAATATAAAACAGTTATGTCACAAAACCTGCATTGACCAAGGCTTAAACCTGCAAGGAAAACAGTGATCTGAAACCCCTTTCAGACCCCTTTCATATTGTCACGTTGTCATTTGAGACATTGTTATTATAAAAAAATGTATTATTGCAACTTTGAAACACGTCGAATCTGCATGTCTTTTATGCCATTACAAATGCATGTTTTTATGTCCATTTGCTCTTACTGATTTTGTTATGAAGAGTTTCGTGGATGACCCTGAGAAAAAGTATTTAGAGGACTGTGGTCATAAGTCTCATAATAACTCCCATTAATATCACCATGCCTGTAGTGTAGGAAGTTATGCAATTCTTTGAAAGCCACAACTAACTACAAACATGTTTCCCGAAGCAGTTCTTGGCTGCTTGGGCAGGAATCCTTCCAGTGTGGGTTGCTCAATGTGGATCTGTTTTCACTGTCCCTCCTCCTGAGCAAAGCTCCTGCTTTAAACATCATCATTTAGATAATAATATTTGGTTTGGATAAAAAAGTGAATAATGGGAAGTACACAGTTGCGTTTCTGCATAAATCTGGAGTAAAACAGAAAAGGTAATTTTTGTCTGTATGCAACATTTAGGCTACTGTACTTACAGAGCACTCAAGTAACACGATACTGTAAGCAACCAGAGTGATGGTTCAAAGGTCAAAGGTCACAGAGCCCTGGATATTCCTGTGACCGCAGATGGATCATGTCAGGGAAAAGTGCTCGGGAATTAGACAGCAACGGAGAGTGGAAGATGGGATCTTTCTCTTGTATCGGTTTCAGGCAGTGTGATGTTATTGTCACATGATAATCTCATGATGATTTCAGAATGTGGTGTCTTTAATATTAAATTTTTATTGGAAAAGCCTTTGTGTCGAGCGGAAATTAACCCCAGAAGTCATGAACTCTTCAAAATAAGTAGAAAATTTCAAAAAATGCAAGCCCAACTTGTTTTTTCTTCAATATCCCTAAAGAACTGAGACATTTATTACCATTTAGGAGTCCTTGTATCTATTTAGAGCAGGTGACAACAGACATGACACACACATGCTCATCTCTAAACTCATGCCGATTTTTCCGCATCCTGAGGGAGACCTCATATGGATACAGGAGAGAACACGCCCAAGTGAGCATCTCGTATGTGTGTGTGAACACCATATGTGCACTCTATATGTTTGTGAGCATTCATGTGGCTCCGATGGTCCTCTGTGGTGACCTTGACAGAGGGAAGGATGTAATAGATATCACACAGCCAGTGCTTTTCTTGTCGTAGCCTAACCCTTCCTGTATGCAGTTGGTTCACACACTCTGTGGCCACCGTAACACCCAGCGGACTTGGCAAGAAGACTGAAGAGCACGTGTCCAGTCGCAACAAAATCCTCCTTTGGCTCTCATTTATCTCCCACGAGGCCTTTTCCTGAAAATGGTCCGATCAGCGTTGAAGTTAAACACACTTCAAAGAGTCATGAAAACAGTGTGGGTGTATTAACAGCTGTGTACGGTGAAGTGACAGATTCCAGCCAGGTTAAATCAATTTGACAAGGTTTTACTGCATTCCTAACTGTGGACCTGGTTTCTATTTAAAGGTGTCTCACACACAGCTACTGGAGGGCCAGACAGGCCTGTTTGTTTCTCTTCATACAAATGAAAACCCTGATTACATTTTCTCATCTGTTATTCTCTTGGTATTGGACTTAAAATTATACCACTTCTAAGAATAAATCTACCACCAACTGTCCATTTTGTCATCATCACTGTTGTGGTGTTCAAACATTCAGGGTTTGATTTCATGTTCACATATCTGTGACCAGTTTACACTATGCATGATAGGCATATCTTTTTCTACACAATTCATGTATCTGTTCATCTCCTCATCCATGGGGCCCAAAGAGCAAGTTCACTAGCGTTTTCTTTAACCCCGCCTCCCAACCACTAGGTCTCGGCTCACTCACATGAACGTCGGTTCATTATGCCTAAGGAAATATCTGTACTTGGCTATTTTAGGACCTAATGATTTAACTAAGAGCTATTCAAGTGCTAGTACTGCGAAGTTGATTTACCTCAAAATACATTGATTTACAGACGTCTCGGCCCCAATGAAAGTCTATGGGAAAAAGTCTTTTTGGGCCAAATGGCATCACATGACGGACGTAGAAGTTAAAATTCCACCATTTGATTGCTATCTAAAAATGGTTTCAATGCTTGCCGCTCTTCCTGAGCTCTTGGAAATAACTTGGTTATGTTTAGGCAACAGAACTACTTGGTTAGATTTAGGAAAAGATTGCGGTTTGGGTTAAAATATGTATGTTTGTTGCGTCGTTAAGTAGGCTATGTATGTATGCGATGTAAAATAGGTAATGTAATGTAATGTACCGCAATGCGTAACGTAACACGTAACATAATGTAATGTAACATGTAACATGTAACATGTAACGTGTAACACACAGTGTAGCTCAACGTGTAATGTGTAACGCACAGCATACTGTAGAGTAGCATAATGTAACATAATGTAGCGGAAAGTAGCATAGCGTAATGTAACATAACAGCATAACATAACGCAATGCAATGGAATGTGCACTTTTGGGGGATTTCTTAGATGGTCAAACTTTCAGTCTCACAAACACTGTCAGGGCGCACAGTATGAATGTTTCTATTCTACATTTCCATCATTGTGGCATCAAAACATGTGTCTGCTTCCATCTTAAACTGGAGGTCTGATTATGTAAATATGAGTATGAGAAATAAAATAAGAAAAAGGGAGCATTTTTGTAAAATTGCATGGCAGATTAGTGAGTGGGTTTTAAAATGACATTTAGATGATTCAGATGTTGCAATGAATCACATAATGACAAAGCTGAGCCTATATGGAGGATATGTGTAGGATGAACATGTTTCTGTTTCAAAAGATGTACATCCAATAAAAGAGGCTGAGTCATATCCAGATGCATCCAATATGTAAAAAAAACCATTCAAGCATTAGAAAAATCAGAGATGTAGTTCTCCTTTAGTCTTTATATTTTTAGAATTCATGTCATAACTCAATGCATTTTGGAGTGAAAGCAGGTTCAAGCTGTGTGTTGTGGTGGACTCAGACCCGTGTCCCTCGGTGGGGTCAGGGGTCAGATGTCAGCTGACAGTAGAATCTGCTGGCTAGGCGTTTCTTTTGAGAGGAAGCAGCAGAACTTGAGCAACTGATGTTGCCTACTGAAAGCAGATGTGAGCAGTTCTCACAACAGTGTGCAGCAAAATGTGTAGGCGTCATTGGGCGAGTTGCTGATTTAATCATCAACTGGAAGTTCTTTGAAAGACAGCAAATAAGGACTTTTTGTTTTGTTCTGCCCAAAGATGATCTAAGACCAGCAGTGACCATTGCTACTGCAGCATTTGTCAGCAATATGTAATTACAGAAAGCATATTTTCAAAACCACAGTTAATCTCCCATTGTGTTTTATTTTTGGGACTTTGGCTGGTTACTGAATAGTCACAATTTTGGTTTCACAATTGGATCAAGCAAAGTAATATAACATGGACACAACATGAACACAGTATACAGTCCCAAACATTTTGTTGATTCAACTCTTCCTGTTGGCAAATGAAGAGAAGCAACTTGTGATTCTAATCACAGCTCAGCATCCTACTGTAGGAACCGCACCTCATGCTTTACATCCACTGCCAACATCCAGTGCCAATGCAGAAAGTGACCCTTTCATGTAGCGAGGCAGAGAGTCAGGATGTGGGTGTGTAGCAAGTCAGATCTTCTTGCAAGAGACCTGTTTCAGTTTTCCTTTTCATTAATCATAACCACAATCTTTCCCTAACGTTAACTAAGCGTTTTAGATGCCTAACCTCCCCATACCTTAAAGCTTGGGTATGGGTAGGTAACATTAGAGTAACTAGCAAGATTAGGCTAGACTTTAAAAATGATCCAACCAAAAAACCCAGTCCAGAGTTACCAACCTTTTTCCAGTAAAGGTAGCTAGCAGCACTAGCTCCAAAAGTCCCTAAATCTAATGAGAAAGTCACCAAGTTGGCCAAGTTGGCTTCAGACCTCCCTCCAAAGCAACTTCCCCCAAAATTATCATTATGAACGTAAATAACAAATATGACTATCTAAATAAGACTCTGGTGATGCACAATGAATGCAAAGGCAAAGTGCACACAGGTAGACAGGCAGGTATACCATCCAATCATTACATTCGGCCCAAATTAAATGATTTGACAGGCTTAGTGGACCACCGTATGGGACCCTATTTCGTAAAAAAATATGAATGGTAGTCAACGGGGGGAGACAAATAATCTTTTGATCCCGTTTGAACTGCGCCATGAATCACACATATGATGTTTGTCAATTTAAAATATAATTTTGCAAGACAAGAAAGTCGCAATTTGTTGTAAAACTGTTGATTACGCACCCAAAAGTCATGTAGTGACGTCTCTATTGCTGAAGCTACGATGCCTGTGTGTTTCGTACCGGGATCTCACATGAGCAACGGGTCTCGCTCGTTCTTTCTCTTCCTGGCTGATATAAAGACCAAGAGTCGCAGGATAAAACACATCAGGTAAGACAACGTTTCATCTGTGCGTGGAACATAGCTAAAAAACTTAGCTGGCTAGCTAGTGTTGGGGATGTATATCGTGCGAGACGAGAGATGTAGTTCACTGGGCGGTTTCACACAAAACTAAATGATACTACGACAAACTGCAACTGTATTGACTTGCAGAATTGTCTCTTAAATTGACAAACATCATATGTTTAATTCATGGCATAATTCAAACGGGATCAAACAAATATTTGTCTCTCAGCGCTGACTAGTTTATATTTTGTCCGAAATAAGGTCACATGATGTCCACCTCTCTATTACAGCACTGCGACAGGCACAGATACCGGATTTATTTTTCTGTTTTTGTCAGAGTGTTTTTGTTAGATTTATTGATTGTTGTCGGGATATAATGAGAAACTATAGTGTAACTTAATATAACAACAAATATTTAAACAATACTACCAACCATAGCTTTAAGGTTTCAGTTAGTATTTTAGAGGAGGTGAACTACTGCTTCCAGCTCAATGAAACAAACTAAACACAAACTAAAATAACTGTATTCCCTACACTGGCTTTCCAGGGAACTTCCTAGGAAAAATACTGTATTAGGAAATCCCCCAACTGAATAACATGAAGGTCTAGATGCTGTCAAAGCTCTTTCTACACTGCCTGGAATAAGTCTCGGTAGAAAAGTACAAAGAAAAAAGCAAATTCTGAATCCTAAACCGAAGAAAATGTGTACATTTTAACTGCTGCTGACAAAATGATACAGTACAGTATTAAATGCTCATTAAGCCAGTGCATTTATGATCTGCAGTTGAAGCAATGCGGCGTGTCTTTCCCCATAATCCTGGGGTGTTGGAAGACAAAATATTCTGAGACTGGTGTAATATTTTTCTTATTTTCCCCCTCCATCGATGTCATTCATTTGATCTCATCTTATTTTCTCTCTCTCCCTCCTTCTTCTTTCTCTTCTGGTCACGCTTTTCTCTCCCTCGTTTCCAGAGACATTTCCTCTCTGTGTGCTGAGTAAGTCTCTGTGTCTGTCAAGTGTCAGAGACGACAAGCTGAAGAGATGTACGGAGGGGAAGAGGAGAGAGGAGGAAACACAGATTGGAAAGCTCAAGAAAAGAAGTGAGGGGGGTTGCCACGGAAGAGGGGAGATAAAAGAGCGAGAGGAGTACAGGAGAGACCCCAATTTTGATTACCCTACTGCACCCTCCTCCTCCTCCTCCTCCTCCTCCTTCATCTCCTCTGTACGGCGGAGCAGAATGTAGGTCTGCGCTTGCCTACAGCCATCAGCAACAATCAGTTCTGCCCCAGTTACTGACGCATCTCACAGACTAAACACACACACGTACGTCACAACACGCAGAAATACACACGCAAATGCGCACAGGAACAGACACACTTACAATATGCTCGCAGAAACACACACAAAGGGAGCAGTCTCAGAGGAACACACACATGCACACACGTACGGCGTACAGAGGCATGATCTGCAACACGCCTGCACACACGTATGCAAACATTTGAACATGTCTCATGCTTTAACAGAGAGAGAGGATATTTGGATGAACAAGTTTGATATTTCTAATTAAAATATTGCTATTATTGTGCATATTTATGTGATGCAGACACACACACACTCTGAATCAAATATAAATGTGTTTATATTACAGTTATGACAGCCAACATAATGTATGCCTTTAACGTCAGTACTGTATCTTTAAATTTTACCCCTCCAAAAATATTTTTTTGTCCCCTTTTCCCCAAAATTAGCATAAAAATAAATGTTCTCTTCCAGTGTGTTACTAGTTATATCAGAGAGGGTTATAGACACTGACTGATCGATGCCAGCTTTTTAGAAAGAGGCTAATATCAGCCTGACATATATAAGCAAACCAGTCTATCCTTTGTGTCAGTGCAATTAAACCACAGCTTCTTCAAGTGTCATTTTATTATGAAGTCAGTGTGAAGTACATGCACACAAACAGACCCACAAGAGCTGCTCCTTTTGATTTCAAAGTGTTTGAAAGTGACAAACACATTGTTTGTCACAGACAAAACAGTATAAAACAGCATTATGTACACAATTGTAAGGTTTAAAATGCAATATCTGAATTTTTTAGCCACTTGGGGGCAACATAAACAAGCTGTGAATACAACACTGACATATTTTCCTTTCAAGTTGAACATGTTAGCAAACATTTGATCATTTACACATCCAGAGGTTACAGAGCAACATTATCATTCATTTGGAGTCGTGTTTCTGGCCACCTGGCGAATGTAACATAAGTCCAATATTCACTCTCTTTTAGCTCTGTTTTTGGTCTCCACCAACTCCTGAGGGAAATATCTGTCTCTTAAGCTGCTGAATGCTCCACTATGCTAACCAGCAGTACTGTAGTACTCAAGATCGGTCTTGGTCACGGGACCACTTTTTGAAGGCCTCGGTCTTGTCTCGGAATTGACCGCAAAGAGAAAAAAAGCATTGATGATAGCAGAAATTATAACCCCCCAGGTTTGTGGTTCTAGCCCTAGCTGACAGTGTGACACATGATCTGGGAAGAAGGAAAATGAAATATCTAACTGTTTTGGTGACCTAATCGGTGATGGATGACGTCTAGGGACACTCAAGTATCAAACAGGAGGTAACCAGAATTATAGACCAGATATTTCCACCAAAAAGGGACTTTTGACTAAATGAACTTCCCCTTCAAAATCATCAAATGGTGTATTTTAGACACACTAGATGAAGACAGGGGAAGAGATCTGGCTGGTAGCAAGGCAAATAGAGAAATATTCTTCATTCTCCCCTCCTATAGGAGCACTGATTGTGTGCAGATTGAGCTCACCTGTGCCTCGTTGCCTCTAAACAGCACAGGTGAGTCTGTGGCTCGTCTCTGAGCTCATCAGGGTCATGGCAGACATGAAACACTTTCTAACACTAGAATGGTTGACTGGTGGGAAGATTTTGTGAAGCAACTACAGGAAGTGTCATGGATGAGAACACAGAGTTTGTTACCAATAATGTTGCTTTATTGTTGAATGTTTTTTTTTTCAAGATTTGATCAAGCTGCCAGTATTGTGGTTACGCTGGAAAAAGAAACATCTCACAGACTTTAATTTAACTGACTTTTGCCACTGCATATTACTTGTTTCCGTTGAGGCTGCAGACATTTAAAAACAGTTTGTTGGTTCACTTATTATGTTGGTCTAATTCTCCTCATGAGCATGCCCCATAGGCACAAGAACCAGCTATACAGTCCATTCATTACGTTAAAGGAAATTAACTCAGCACCGCTTCCAGGTCAGTTCTTGGACAAGGGCGGATGCTACATGTGGTCCTCCTTAAACTTCTGACCTTTCCCTTCTCATTAAAGGAAAATACAGTACAACTATAAATGCATTTTATTGTGCCACTTGAGACAGATTTTTCTTCAGCTACGTGTAGGAATGGCTGCACTAATAGCACATAGGACATGCTGAGGGCAGACAAAACATGGTGTTCTCCCACTATCTTAGTTATTCAGGGCACATTAAGCAGTACCAAATCACTCAATAAACCTTTCTTCATCTGCCAAACATCCTCCTTTCTGCTCTTCTTACCGAAACCCAACACGAACATCGGTGTAGCATCGGTTCTCTAAATTAAAAAAACAGGTCATCTGTGCTTATATATGACACACTTTTTCCCCAAACATCCTGAGCTGTAATTAAAGGTCCTCACTGTTGGAATTTCTCTAAATAAATCATTGTGAGGTGACTCATCTGGGCTGCTTTCTAAAGGTCCCATGAGATGGTGTGTGTTTTTGTTTCATTACATCCTGTCAACATGGTCTCACACACATTACCTCTATATTCTATAAAACACATATTTTTTTATAACATGCGGTACAAAAAGTGACCTGTGTTGTATTTTGTAAAATTACTATGAATACGTATTTATGTCTAATGAGAAATGGGGAAATGTTCCAATTAGTATTTTACATGTATTTATGTATTCGGTTCACATTTAAGAGCATGAGATTCATTTTTGTACATGTAAATATGAATTTCCCATGATATAATGATCCTGTTGTTCCTGGTCCAACTGATACATAATGTTGTATTAAGGTGTGATTCTGTGTTTCCATTGTTCAGAACCATGAAGAATCTAGTTACAGGGGTGAGACTCTAACTGACTGACTGATAATGTAGAGATTTCTGAGAAAACCTCCGAGGTCAGTCAGAGGAGAAGGCAGAGAACCTGTGAAAAGGAAGGACAGCAGCAACATCACAACACAGACAACTAGCCGGGAACATCCTCGGAGGGCTGAAAATGTGTAATTGCATTCTGAAAGCTACTCTGAAATCGACTGAAATCAGAAAGCAGTAAAATGTATCTGATATATTCTTTACTCATACATCACACTCTCAGTCAGTACGCAGGCCGTTTCACATTTCCCTCTCTAACACCTCGGCCTCAATGCTAACAGCTATTCTGAGGAGGTGAGATCACAGAATGGCAACACAGTCTATTCAAAATGTGGGGACACGTGGACACGTGCAAGACCAAAAAAAACCCTACAGATTCTTGAATTTGAACGTTGGATGACAACGCTGATGCCTGATGGTGGAGGAGGAGGAGGACATTTACATCAGGACAACAGGAGAGAAGATCTGCTCTCATTAATTTTTCACTTTCATTTATAGTAAATTATTTAAGAGCTGCATTGCACTGCGTCTCTGATACAGCAGCGCCCTCGTATTCATAAGACACTTAAACACCAACAAAGGGACACATACACACACACACCAATGCACACAATAT
>CAKAOI010026068.1:0-28309 GCA_916701655.1 Sebastiscus albofasciatus | reverse complement strand
ATTTCTATGGGTTAATATTTACGTGCATGTCAACAGACCAAGAACACTCATCACACTACTGCAGTGACCAATCACCTGAAAATATCTGACTTCTCTTCCCCGTCTGCGACGATCCCTCACCTCTATGACTCAGGTGGGATCCTCCTCTGCTGTGATTGGTGGCGCCACATCCTTCTTTGGTGTGACTGGTTGCTTTCCTTGGGGAGGCAGGCAATGGCAGTTGAAGTAATTGACTGTTAAGCTCTTATGGATTTCCTGCCTGCTGCTGATGTAGCAGAGGGCTGATCAGCCTGTACTGTACACACACCGGTGTTTAAACACGCTCTCTCTCTTATGCACACACGTTTAGCTCGGTGATAAACACAAACAATGCAAGGTGTGAATCATTTTCTGGCTTACGCTAAAGCCTTCCTAATTGCCAGTACATTTTTGTATACAAAATGCATTTAAGACATTGTTGTGCTGTGTGTACTGCGGATGGAATTAGGATGGTGTCTGTGATGCCGTTTCTCCTTGGGCACCAGTAGCCAACCATAAGGTGTTGTGTTTGTCAGAGCCAAGCTTTAGCTAGGTGGAGAGATGCCCCTGGGAGTGTCTGACTCACCCATGTTTGTGTGGGCATGTGTGTGTGCGTGTCTCCCATGCAGAGGCTGCGAGGTGTTGGCAGGGCTGTCATATTACGCCAATGGCATTGAACTCATTGTGTCAGCTCCTGCAGGCTGCTATTGATGCTCCTATCATATAACTCTCTCCTCCTTTCCCTCAGTGTGGCACACTGGCCACGCTCTTGTCACTACTTGCCCCTGACACGTGCGTGCGTGCATGCGGGAGTACATTTTTGCAATTGTGCCTTTGCAGCTGCGCCTGAGTGTGCATGTTTGTATGTGTGTGTGCCTACGTTTGTGTTTTTATACGAGTGTGTGTGTGCTTCCTTCCTGCTCTCACAGCGCATCATGGAGCTCCTGCAGAGCACTGCTGCATTTCTGCATCATTAGGTCTCTCCCTAAGGTCGAGCAAGAGGCCGGACCCAGCAGGCAATGGATTGGGACCAGAGAATAGAAAGAATGGGGAGAGGATGGGAATCGAGGAGGAAGTGAAACAAGACAGTGTAGATGAAAAGCAAAGGGAACGAGTGAAACATGTGGCTAACTGAGAGGAAAAATGAGAGAAATTGAGAGTAGAAAGATTTAGGGGGAGACTTAAAAAAATGGAGATGGAGCATATGGTGGAAAAACGAGGGAGACTATAGTGCCAGGCCTAAAGGAGGCTCTAAAACAGCTTTACAGGAAAACATTTTCTTAATGTGGTGGAATAATTTCATCAAGTTTAATGTCCTTCACCTGCTGAGAGACCTTTAGTGAAGCAACTGACCACATTAAGGGTTGACATAAGGTTGGTCACTTCACTCATGTCAAGATGATATTACTTATTCCAGCAAATACATGTACAGTAATTGGACATTTTTGCAGTATGGTGGAGCTCTCCAAATACCTGAGTCCTGTAGCTCAGGCCAGCTGACGGAGTGCTATGGAGGAGAGTGGATCTATTATGCTGTCTGCTCATATTAGCTTCCAACTTGAATTATACTGCACAAGTTGTGCGACAGTTTGTAAACGGATGTTTTGATATAGTATTGCGACCCCCATTTACTTCAATTCATTAAGACTTTTCTCTGTTTTTGGATTCTTCATCCACCTTTTCGTTCACTGTTCAAACTCTTGAACTTTTCTTCAAGAATTCAAGTTAACATGGGGTGAGTTACTGATATACAAATGATCATTTTGGGGGTGATGTATTCCTTTATGTCTCATTTTTACATTTCACATGTTGTGACAGTAATGGTGTCACTTACATTATGTCAATATACAGTGCTGTCACGTGTTTCACAAACCTGAAATCCTGAAACTGGGTGAAGAAGCATTAGAAACAGGATCAAATTTCCTACCCCACTGGCAAAATTTCACATGTAAAAAAAGTAGGATAAGAGTTTGAATATACAGTATTATGATGAAAAAATATTTCAGATTGACAATGCAGGGAGGGTTGAAGAGGAAGATAATGGGAAGAAATTGAAAAAAGAAAAGACTGAAGAGGGGGGAAAGAGATAGATGATGACGATGGTGTAGAGAGTGAATGTGGAGAAAGAGGAAAGAGAGAGTTATATAACAACAAAGAAGGAAAGTTTGTGAGCTCTGTAGAAGGCACAGTTCCAGTCAAATACACACAACTTCATACTATATGCATAGAGCAAAATGCAAAATTGCAGTCTGTAGAAATATTGCCATCTCCTCCCATGGAAAAGTAGACAAACAGTACTCAGAGGCTTCTGACACTAACACAGTACAGTACACTGTGGTTTGCTTGTGAATAACAGAGCCAATTAAACAACCACAACACAAGGCTCATGGCAACTTGAGGCCTCAAAGGACTCAATTACTGCTCTTGGTTTGCCGGGACAGAGGGAGAGAAAGAGACACAGAAAGATAGATTCCTCAAAAGAGGATAGTGTGGTTTCTCTCTACCGGAAGTACAGATATTCGTATTACTATTCATATGCTACACGGGTAAGCAAATATCGCGATGACAGCATGTTTCCAGAGAATAATGGTGCTGGGCTGTTTGCTTTTTGTAACAGGGAAGTGCCTTGTAGGGATTTCCCCAGCCAATTTCCTCCCTCTGCATAATAAAAATGAATATTTGCAGGGTTGAAAAAGGTCATTTATAGTCTGCATTCTTATTGTGTTGAATCACTGTTGCATTTGATG
Organism: Sebastiscus albofasciatus; assembly: GCA_916701655.1. Classification (NCBI taxonomy): domain Eukaryota; kingdom Metazoa; phylum Chordata; class Actinopteri; order Perciformes; family Sebastidae; genus Sebastiscus; species Sebastiscus albofasciatus. The sequence goes on along the minus strand of CAKAOI010026068.1, from coordinate 25,544 downwards.
TTATTAGGTACTGGAGCGGGAAGTATCTGCAAGCAAATTAATTCATTCTGTGAACATATTGCACTCGCTCGTGGCGGGTTTAAATACAGTAGGTCTGCCTGTTCAATTAATGTTTAACATGGCAGATCATTTCCGGTAATTTCCTGAGGAAGATATTATATGATTATAATAGGATGGTCTCGTATCAGACAGTGTAAACAGGCAGGGAGAGATAATGAATGGGGAACAATGGAAATTATTTCTTGGCAGGAAAGTCAGTTTCTGGCACACATTTTGTTTGACAAAGGATGATGGGAAATGTAGTGAAGCAGGTAAAATGAAAAAGAGTCATTACTGGCATAATGACGCCGGGCTTTTATTTCGGTGTATTGTGGTCTGTAATTACTCTGACTGGTTTGCAATAAAGGGCAGTGGCACCAAAGGCCGTTCTGGTATTGAACCAAATCGAAAATTACCGCCTTGAGGAGAAAAGAGCGGAAAGGAATAAGAGCGGGTTGAAGAGGAGTGTCACAAATGGAATAATGAAATAAGAAGAGGGAAAAAGGTCATCAATGAATGTCACCTTCAGCCCTTCAATCAGAAGCTGGAACAGATTATATATTGGAAATTTTCCATTAAAATGAGATTTATGCGATGTATCATATTTTGTGGCAGACGGGTCAGAGGTGTGTGTGTGTGTGTGTGTGTGTGTGTGTGTGTTTGTTGGAAAATGTAGAATAAAATATGTGCTGCTTGTGTGTTATTCTTCGCTTTGGACAAACACCTCCTACTAATCTCCGGGAGTGTTGATTTAGAGGGACACTGTGGGTTCATCTGTCCTGGAGTGGACTGTCTGTCCAACTGCAGATGAGTTTTGGAGTCATCAACCATACAGGCCCGTTTTTTAAGCGCTAGAAAAAAGGGAGCTGCTAAGAGATAGATAGCTGGAAGGAGAATGAGAGTGAGAAAGATAGAGAAGAATAGGAGGAATACACCTAAGGGTGAGGTGATGTGTGAGAGTAACTTGTCATATCTGATGGCTTATCCCCGGTCCTTGGTGCTTTCCATTTGTCACTGAGTCAACCAGGATTTATGAGCTTCTTCACAGCTACAAATCCTGATTATGGTCCTTCAGATAAAGAATGGCACCCAGGTGTTAAAGGGAGTGCGTTTGTGTGGACTGGATCTTCCCTGGTGTGTGTTTCCAGCAACTTTCCAATCAGTAGTTTGTATTTTTGGTTTAAAGAAATCGTTGAAAAATAAAGACACGCTTTTATTTAAGATTCAGACTTCAACAATTAATCGATTAATGGAATAGTTGTCAACTATTTTGATAATCGATTAATCGGTTTGAGTTATTTTCTAAGAAAAAAAGTCTAAATTCTCTGATTTCAGCTTCTTAAATGTGAATATTTTCTGGTTTCTTTACTCCTCTATGACAGTAAACTCAATATCTTTGAGATATGAAATGATTTATATCAGGATAGAAGATGTTGGCCATATCGCCCAGCCCTAATTGAGGCTAGTTAGCCTAAACAAAGCATACAGTGCTAATAAACTACATCACTAGCAGTCAAATCATTTAAGAGGTGTATGTGCATACTAATGCCAGCAGCTCGATAAAATCTGAGCTTTGCTGTATGTCTATGAGAACCAGAACTATTGAGGGGACAAAGATATTATCTCTTCCCGTTGGCAACTGAGCAAAAATCAAATGGGTGAAGTCTGCATTTTTTTTAGTTTCTTAAAGATGGAAGTTAGCACAAGTAATCACTCTTTTCCATCAAGGCGATTTGACCGACTGTGACTTTACTTCAAGGACCTGGATTACCTTTAAATTTTGACACAGCCAATGCAATCCACAGCAGTGTACAAACAGATATGTACTCCACCTCCTCCTCCCAGCAGTATACAGATCTCATTAACAGTATTCCCACTTCTCTGGCATTACTACCTCCCTAGAAATATACCTAATCCCCCAGCACTGTACAAACTACCATAATGATGTACCCACCTCCTCCATAACTGTGGCAACAATGACATAAAGCAGTTACAGTTACACCCAACATACAGCCCTGAGCTACACAGCGTGCAGATGGGTGCTTTGGTGAAAGCTAGCGTTATGACAGGGAGTTATGTTACAGAATAGCAGCCATAAAAGCAGTTGGAGTCTATGATAACAAAAGCCTCAGCTCGCAATCTAGCAGACTGTCAGGCTATACCACAGCATTTGCATATTCTAATGAGCCCAATGTTCAGGGTTAGCCGCTTACACTAATGACGCGTTTAGCTCTTAATAAATCAGTTAAGGCAGCTCCCCGCTGGAGCCCAGGGAGCTGCACCCGCGTGTGTGTGTGTGTGTGTGTGTTGGTGTGCATAGTTCATTATAATGTTTGTGTATTTGCGTGTGCCATTATGCTGTAATTTTGTGAGAATGCATAAGTGAGTGAATAAGTCTGTTTGTGGGCACTTATCTACTGTCTTAGTGCCAGCATGTGTGTGTTTTGTCTTCATTTAAATGTGTGTGTTTGTGTGTGCTTTTGCGCATGTGGGTAGTAGCTCCTGTTCCGTTACTTTGAAGTGTCTTGTTGTGAAGTTGTGGTACGAGCACTCCACCAGAAAAACATGTGTTGTATTTCTCCACCTTTTTACCTGTCAACTTGAAAACTTGACCTGTCTTGTAGTGTTTTACTCACTTCAAATTTCATCACGTCTTTGACTGATTGCTCTTGCGTTGCACGTGTCTCTCCACCTACATGTTACTGTAATGGAAGATTGGTGATCGAAAACTTTATGTTCAGCCTTTTGACCTGAAAATACTTGATACCGTCCCCCAAGCCCAATGACTGAGAAGAAAGGCTATGTTATAGAAAGTGTGTGCACAAAGATGATTAAGTGCCCTGCACCGGAGGTATCTCCAACAGCGTCGGAGATGTTGGGTTTATTTACTTTTTGAAAAATCCTTTAATGATTTGTTTGGGACGAGAGGATTCACTCGTGGGGGAAAAACTGAACCGAACTGAACAAACTGAATTTCTATCTTTTGATGTTTATTGCTGAATCCCTAAAAAGTGGTATTTTTTGTTGAAATCTGGACTATTTCTTTTTGGTGAATATTATTTGGAATCTTACTCTTAATACCCCGGATGCACTTTGTTTGAACCAATCCGACAGCATCCAATCAAGTTGCAGGAGAAAACCATGAAGAGGCACCAGTTGGCACCAGTTACTCTGTTGTTAAAATGGCATTACATTTGGTGAAAAGCACATTATGACTTGTTTAGGACTCAGAACTCAACGTTTAGGACTTGGGACTTGACCTGTTTGCCTGTCTTGACTTGGGACTTGAGTGCAAAGACTTGAAACTTTCTTGTGATTTGCAAAACAATGACTTGGTCCCACCTCTGCTTCCTGCCGGCCAGTGTGCTGACCATCTCTGCTGACAGTGCTGTCAGGAGCACAGTAACTGAAACCGTCTCTGCAGTATTCTGATATTTAATCCCTAAACTGGGATTTACAACACTCTTGTGTTTCAGTGTGACGATTCATGAAATTCATGAAATAAAGACATTCAAATGTGATTCTCAGGTAGACTTAACACATATATGCTGAGACGTCCAGACTGATTTAAAGGGCGGGTCCATCTGTGTGCTTTTCCGTTTATTTTCAAATGGAAAAGCCCACCCAGCAGCAGAAAAACTCCACTAAAAATCTCTACTAGAAACAGGAGCAGAAACAAGGATGGGCTCCTGTGTGTGTGTCGTAGTCACAGACAAACGTCATGTGAAAAGAAATGACAAAACTGACCTGGTAGGTCAGACTGTTATCTGAACAACATGGTATCAGCCCTCTGTCACAACGTTATTGTGCCAGTTCCTTTCAGAGAGGAAAGAAACAGAAAAAAAATCCATTCACAATTTCATCATGCCACTGCCAATTTGGCCCAGTGGTGGTTAGAAGGTCGTTGGGCCATGGTTCTATCAGAAGGATTAGTCCTCAAATGGGATTACAGGCTTGTATGGAAAAAGGAAGAAAAGGGGGGGTGGATGCTCAAGCAAGCAAAGAGAGCAGAAATATTTAAATGCAGACAGACACATTCAAGTAAAGAGATCATTTTATCATCATTAGTGGGGAAGAGGAAAGGAGGGGGAGGAGACTCTTAAGAGGGGTGAAACTGTATGGAGAGATGTGAAGTTTAATGAAGATTAAAGATTGAAAGATTTGGAAGAGTGTGTGTGTAGAACTGGCACTGTGATTATATTTAATTTCTTACATTTTTAACTCTATTGTTTTTTTTTTTTGTCTTTCTACCCGCGTCTACCTCGTTCTCTCTCTCTCTTAAGTGAGCCAGAATAATATCTGTGAAGATGCGCTGGAGTGGAATATCCTGGTCACCCATCCGGTGTGACTAGGACGTTACAGTAAAACACACACACACACACACACACACACACACACACACATACAGTTACGTAGATGGTGTTCATGCACTCTGTGAAGTGGGATGGCAGAGATCCACATGGCTTGGAGTGCCAGCGGCGTCTTGCTGCCCTGCCACCATGGCCCCTCTGCATGTAGGTCAGCCTCGGCCCCGGGGCACAGCACCCTTACCCTCCCTCACTCTCTCCCTAGGCTCCTTCTCTCACTCTTTCCTCCTCCATCACTGTTTCCTGCGCTTCTTCCTCTCCTTCCTCTTGTTTCGCTTTCTGCAGCTCATTCAACTATACAGTAAAGAACTACTGTAGGATGACAAATAACCTGAGAGCAGTTGATGTGCCACCAGAGCCCTTCAGAGCATGTACCATTATACGACATTTAACATCTCTCTGAGTTATACTCTTCTCACAGTGCTTTTATTGACCTTTTTAATAAAGTACAAAAAGGGAAAATCATGAGGCAACATATTAGCTTCGGTGTTATGTTAACATCACTTTGCTCATTCCCAAGATGTAGGCCTGAGATTCTTTGATTTTGCAAGATGAGCTATCCTGTAAAAAACATATATTATCAACTTTTTATGAGAGAAAGAAAAACCGCCCCTATTCTGTTTTGTTTTGATGCATTTTTCAGATATTTCAGTGAGTTTTGAAATTGTTAATTCAGCCTAGAATGTATTCACAACACATAAAGGAATCTGAAAAATTCAAAATCACCAAATTCGTAGATACATGGCTTTCCCTGGACAGTGACAGTATGCTAGTTAATGTCTTTCTCTTATTTTATCATAAATAGGTAATAAATATATCATATCACCCCATGTTTTTTTCTAATGAGTGGAGCGAGCAAAACTTAATAACAAACTGTTTTTCCTAGCCTACAATGAAAAATAGATTCAGAGGGGCCATTTCACAAAACAAAACAATATAATTTTGATTATAAAACTGGACACATCTCTAAAGATTTTGAGGAGAAAAGGGGCACAATTCAGACATTGACTTAATATTAGTATTGAAAGCCAAACATAGTTAAAATAAACGATGGAAGCCTTGTTGGAAAGTTCTTTTTGCTGATTTAAATTAGCCAGAAATTTTCAGACAGGTGGCTGTTGTGTATCATCTGATGTTCGTCATCTGATCTTGAAGTTGCGACCCTCACTAAGGGCAGGTGCGGCTCAGAAGTAGAGCGAATTGCCCACCAGTCGGAAGGTCGGGGGTTCGATCCCCAGCTTCTCCAGTCCAAATGTCAAAGTGTCCTTGACCAAGCTACTTAACGCCAAATTGCGCCCGAAGGCTGTGCCTGTGTGAATAATTATGTAGTGTGTGTGAATGGGTGAGTGCTGACATGTATAGTGTGAAGCATTTTGAGTGGTTGGAAGACTAGAAAGGCTCTATATAAATGCCATTTAAAGTCCATTTACCAAAAAAAAAAATGCAAGTCCATTAAGGGATGGAATCAGGTGCTTTGCTGTTATTGCACAAACACCTGCATCAGCAAAAGAGAAAAGGTCCTTTAATAATCTCATCACCTCGATAGGGAGGCAGAGCAGGTTTTAAAAACCAACAAACATCATTAAAATCTATTTATTGCAGCGGGTGATATTTCGCAGTGTACAAGAATGACGTATCTGAAGTTATTCAGCATGGACGGTTTCTATAACTGCTCTATAATATAGTTGTATGCATATATAAGGACACATTTAAGTGTTTATTAATATACAGTATTTGTCAATAATTATAAGTTCTCCTATGAAGACAGATTTTATATTATTACAACAACAACAACAACAACAACAGTGTTTTACTATATTCTAGTCATTCATTACCTGCTTATACAGCAGCCTCCACTTATGGCTGCCCACAGGAGGAGTTGTAGTTACTGACATTTATAAACACTTAATTCTTATTACAACTAAAGTATAATGTTATAAACATTCATTAAATGTTTCTACACAGCTTGCAGATGCTAAATCGGGGGACTTAAATTAAACTGTTGCCCCTTTCTCTTAAAAACAATCCAAAGTGTTTCCCTAAGTTGGTCCTTAAGTTCTTTGGCACACAGCAAACACACCTTGTACTCTCCGTTTGCACTTTCTTTGTCCATTTGCAGTTGAACGGTCTATTATTGGCATTAACTTTCTATGTTAGTAAAGTAAAAAGCAACATTTTGGCAGCAGCGTTGTTGCTAGCAGCCAGTGCATCAGCAGTGTCCAACCAGACTGTACGGTGACAAAGACCTCTTGGCTGCAGGCAAAATAGGACAAATAAGGAAGAATATGAATTTGAGGGGAGAAATGGCTGCATATTCTTGAATATGATAATATAACAATTATAGTAACATTTGAATTCCAGGCAACCATATTCATAAAAAAAACTAAAAGAGCGTTGGTTAGTATGAGGCAATGAGAACTGCTGTCTTTAATTTAGAAACGAAGCCAAGGTTCCCATCTGGGTTATGACTGGACATTTACAGTGGTTGTTTTTACGTCACGTGGAGCCTACAAGAAAATATCTCCTAAACTGGTTTGAACTCTTCCTTTTTGGCATCGCTGGCGTCAACCTCCCTGTCCAACCAGCTGAGCTAATCACCCACTATGCACCTCTCCATATCTGCTTGTCTAAAGGCCATTACTGCCGTTCAGAATTTCACAGAGGGCTCGTGAAAACTCTGCTCGCTGCTTTTCAAATTATTTCCTACAAATTACTGTGGCGCCAAGATGCCTTTCATCTTCTCATCTCTTTGCCCTTTGTGCTCTTGATGTGTTTTTCTCCCCCTGCCACTCTCCAAATCTCTCATCCTGGCTTTTTTCTACATCCCCTCCTCATTCATTCTTTAAATACCTCCATCCTTGTGGCATTTCTCTAAAAACCTGCAGTTTGCTTCTCCTGCTTTCCCGCAGTCCTTGAGACTAGAAACCAAAAATTACATTTGATTAACTGCGGTACAGTATACATGGCACTTCTTGGGTCTCTTCTAAAACCACTTTCAACATTTTCCGTGATATGATATTTGTCACGTAATCTTTTGCAGCCCTAATAACAGTAATTACCCTCAGACAGCAGAGACAAGCTGAGAATGACATACGACTAATGGAAATAAAATGCCCCTATTTGCATGTATGAAAACAGTTGGTGGCACACAGGATAATGTGTTTGTGTGAAATCTCTTATCAGACAGACACTGTATCAGTGTGTTTCTCTTCCTGTCTCTGTGCTCGCTTAAACAGTTGGTGGGGCTGGTACCCTGGGCATCGGCAGAACACGATGCCACTCGCTGACATTCAAAACACCAACCACCGATCAGAAAATCTTAATCTGTTATTATTATTTAATATACAACATATGACATTGCTTACTGTTCTGACAGATATTTCAAATTGCTTCAGAGTACATAAATGTAAATGATTTAATCCCTGGAGTAATCACAACACAGTAATTTGATGCAGTGTTTCCATGATAAAACTTTTACGATCTTCCTTGACAGAAAAAAAATGTATTGTGGACCTTTTTTCCCCCGGTGATTTCCATTTTCTCTCCCTTTGCGCTATCCTCAGTGGTTTTGCCTCTGCTCATTTTTCATCACAGTCATTTTCTCAGTTTTTCTCAAAATACTACAACATCAATTCCTGCCACAAAGTCCGAAGCTCCACCCAAAATACTTATCTTTTGTCCTCCTCTCTCTCTCTCCTTCTTTCACCATGGGGGAATCTCCTGTGTTGTAATTGCCAGCATGTGTGATGGAGTGTTTCTGTCAGTGTTTGCGATAGCTCATCTATATATATATATATGTACAGGCACACAGATACACACTTTTACACACAAACTATCCTAGTACATATGTGTGCTCACAGAATGTGCAAACGTTGGCGCCCACATACTGTATGCCCGCTCACACACACGCACTGTGTGAAGTAGCTGCAGGTGACAATGAGGGAGCTCTCCATTTCCTGCCTCTCTTGTCAGTCTATCGCTCCCTGCTCTTCACCAGGCCAGAGGCCATCATATAGTAAGAGTGAGATCCATATCTAGAAACAAGCCCCGGTAGCTGTGATGGGAGAAACAGGAATGCATGATGCTCTATATGGCTGTCTTTGTTGTTTTTTCATTTTCACTTTTAAATGGCACATGGAGGAGAATGACATAATTAAATGAGGGTTTAGCAAGCAGTAATTTAAAAAAAAAATACATCACATATTTGAGGTTTTTCAGTTTGTTTTCCCTCCTTCCGGGCAGCCCATGGTTTTTAATTAATTCAATACAGTATGAAAATGAACAGTTTTATTTTTGCACAAAAGTACATCATCGTTGCATGGTAACTACAGGCTGAACCGCATCCCATTCTCAAGCTTTTGTTACGGCATCAAAGAATCAAACTTGGAAGACAAACTAGTCAAACATGGACATTGTCAAAAAGATAATGTACATTTTTGATTTGATTATTCAGGAGCCAACTCTCACGTTTCAGATGTCATGGCTTTCCACCCAGCCTGGTTGCACAAAAACATTTTTTTAATGTAATTTGCAAGGTATTTAGTTTGCAAATGCCTTTCTTGCTTTTGGCGAGTCATTTGTATACCATGTAGTCTTTACTGAGTCCAATGTAAACGCATCTGTGTAAAATATGCTACGCTCATAGCTAGTGACGTGAAATAAAAAGTGAGAAAGACCGCTAATGGCAGGCGGGCGGGAGAGGAGGTGGATGGGTCCAACAAACACAGGACTTTCAATCAAGAGAACGGTGTTCGAGACCACCCAATGAGATTGGGTTGTTCCACCAGTGCATTCATGTAACAAGCTGGGAGATTTTTTATTACATGAATCAAGTATAGCAAATGGGCTAAAACAAAAGAATGAAGAAGAAAAAATAAACTTTTGTTTGTTCCTATCTTTGAACCATGGAGTTATCTTCTCTGGACACCCATATTGATAGAAAAACACATCTGATTATCGGATAGTTTGTCCCTAATCTTTACCTTCATCTCTCCACCTTTCCTTAACTCTTCCTGATGTGTTCCCTCACCCTCCCCTCTGCTCTCCAGTTATCTCTTCTTTGAGAATTTCTTCTCTCCTTCACTTATCTCTTTGAGAAAACAGGATTGACAGCATCTATTTCTCTTACCTCTCCACGCCATCATTTGTACCTTCCTTCCATCTATCCTGCTCTCCCTTTATTATTCCATTCATTTCAGCTTTCATCTTTCCATCCATACTTCTTGCTCCTGTCTTCTCTCCATCCCACCCTCCATTTCTCTCATTCCTCTTCCCTCCATCACTCCCGTCATCGTCTCATCTCCCTCCATCCCTCCATAGACAATCTGCTAGTTCTGTGCCCTCCCAGAGTGATCCCGTTAGAGGGCTAATGCTGTGAAAAATGACAGTGAACCACCTCTTTTACCGCCATCACCACCGCTTTGGGGCCGCCTACAGCCCTGTTGCCTGGCAACTCCCCAGACAGCTTCCCTCCAAACGGCGCTGTCTGCTCTGCTGCGATAGAGACCCAAGCCTAATAAGCATTATATCTCATTTTGTCTTATCATTTTGTTGTTAGTGACACAAGTTTGCTCGTGGCTGCGACTATGCAAAGAGCACTGATGCAGAATGTGCCTCTCATATTGAATGAACAAAATGATTTGCAACAAGTGTGACTTCTCTGAGCATTGTTGTTTAAATAACAGATTGCTCAGCCGAACACATAAATATACATAAATGACGAAGATGCAGTAAAGCCGTTCGGTAGAAGAGGTGTTCTCTGACCCCTTGAAGATTTAATTTACATCCAGGGCCTATAATAAACCATTCTGCATGTTAGTCGAGACTCATTTGCTCTCTAACTACAGTAACAGACAAATACAGTAATGTTACAATACTGTATGTAACAGAGTGAAAAGTGCTTGTCTATTTAAAACCAAGCTGATATCTGACCTGTTCCTTCAGATCTTTGCACTGAGTAAAGCATAAATGAGTGGAGAAACATGATAAACAGATGCTTCTTCCACTCAGGGACACAAGCAGCCAGTATGGTTTGAGCATGGAAATGATGCCTTCACGGTCACCAGAAAAGCCTACAGGAAGTGAGATGGCAATCAATTCAGACCTTTTAAAAGTGCAATGAAAATGTTACTAGGTCCGACCAAGTATGAAAAGTATAAAAGCCATCACATTAAAGGTGCTAAATTTGATATCCAGAGAATTAGTATAGCAGCAAACAACTATGCTACTTTGCTATGTAAAGATATAGAGGAGTTATGTCTACCTGAGCAGAGAATGAAGTCTCTCTCCCTCTGTGTGTGTTGTAATCCAAGTTCCTCCGTGCTTTGTTGCCCAGGTTGGCTGCGAGTACCTTTTAGTGCATGTTTATGCAGGTGTGCGTGCCCCACTGGCTAGCTTACATCCACCGCTCTGCACTGCGCTCATACGGCGGTTACAGCTGATAATGCCGTCCCGACAGACGACGGCGTCGCGAAAGCATAGCACCCACCCTCTGGTTCCCCCTCAGGTTTACACTGTTAGCTATTATAGCACTTTTTTTTGCACTGTTAGTACTGTTAGCTAAGAGCCGCCGGCTTTCCGTCACCATGTTGAGAGCCGTTGAGAGGCAATAGAAATGCTCCCAATCTCATATGTAGCACCTTTAACAGACAGATGAATCAACAATGTTACACATTCCATGTTTGAACGGGGCTTTTCCTCCATAAATGTATGGAAGACAGAGGGAGTGAGACCTATCTTTGCAGAGCCTCATCTTCCACGCTACACCACAGCTACTACAGTCCAAAGTGGCCAGCAGCTTGCAGAATCATCGTCTTTATTGTTTACATGAAATATAAAACTATTACTTCCTGTGACCAGAGATGGCTCATACCATTGGCTACTGCCTAGACACTTGGCCAAACCAGGGCATCTTATGCATAACTCATGATTTCCTCTTCGCTCAGACCCAACACATCTCTAAGTTCAAAAATAGGTTGAAAAATGTTTTTTTCATGAAGAACTTACCTGTAGATGTACGATGAAAATGCCATGTTTGAGTCTCAGGATCCCTTTTCTGCACTGTGTCAACTAATTGTGGTTCCTTGTAAAAAAAAAAAAAAAAAGCCTGTCTGTGCGTCATCTCCTGCCCCACTTTCCTGCGTTTCCACCTCCTTGATGGCTTTTAAAGCAGAAACCCGGCTCTACCAGTCCTTCAAGTTAACAATAATCCAATACTTGAGTCTCAGAATATTCACAGGTATGAGTGACATGAGTCACGCTGTTGCCACGGGAACTCTCGGAAGGGGTTACAAGAGTGCTTTGACAAAGTGTGTGAACTCACTGCCAACGAAGCGATCCACGCTCTTTAATGTGTTTCTGTTTTGAGACATCAGAGGTTATGAGGATTGTCGGCAGATGGTGGAAAAGTTGACTCTACTTCTGAGTTGTAGGGGGTTCCGCCTGCTACGTTGTCATTGCGGTGTCTTTTTTGCAAACGCCGTGTGATGTGTAACTGCATACGTAATCCTTTGCGGGATTGAATGTTGAAAGCGAAAGACAGCGAGTGCAAGCAAGATGAGGAACACTGTGTGAAAGTTGTATTTCCAAGGCAGAGACATGGGAATTAAAGCTAGAGAACTGTACTATAATACAACACTTCAAGGATATACAGAAATGACACGGTATGGGCCCATTTCTGTTAATCTCCGTTGGGTGAATCACCACTTTTTAAGCACCAATTTCCCATTTAAAGTGATCATTCTATAGAGAACCACTAATTTAAATCCATCAAGGTCATAGAGGAAAGCATGAATAGCTGCAATTTACATTAATGGGAGCTGAATGGAGAATATGGGGGTCAAAGTGACTAGTGGAAGTGGATTTTGCAGCCCCTAGAGGGATGTGTATGTGTAGGTGTGTATTTATTAATGATGAGGGCATTCACAAGAGACACATAAAGCAGAGTGCACACTCAGTGCAGTATGTGTAAGAACCGAAACAAAGCTAATATTTCCGTGTATTCCCTTTCGTCATCTCTCCTCATCTTGCTTTCTGCCTTAAAGGACTTTGTTTATGAAGTGAATTTCTGCAAATCACTATAATGCAGATGCCCGTACACACATACACACAAGCACCATCTGCTGAGCCATTAGACATATCTTACTGTAAATAAGCCTGAAGAGACACACACACACACACACACACACACACACACACACACCTAGTGAGCAGCATGGCATTAAGCCCAGCCTTGCCCCAGGTGTCTCAGCGTTGATATATTGGTGTGGCCTCAGATGAATCCATGCAGGGCAAACTAATGCTCTTATTAAAGGCTTTTTAAAGCTCTGCCTAACAGAGAGAGTGAGAAAAGAGAGAGGAGAGGTGACGTGTTTTTAGCGTATTAATATCCACCTTAGGTGCTAATTTGCCCCGTAAGTCACACGTGTCACCAGCTGCTGTGAAAGACAAGTGGAAATGAAAATGAAAGCCAAAGAAATAGAGAGACGGGGGGGGTGGGGGTAGGATGGAGAGATAGCGTGACAGAGACTGAGTGAGAAACAAGAATGAAAGGAGGAGGTGTAAATCACATTAATGAATAAGCTTCATTAGTCGTGCCCATTAGCGTCCTAAGCACGGATTAATTTAACTTCAGCCGACTTTGGAGAAGCCCAGTGGCCATGATGGGACTCAGTTTGATTACACACCTGGATGTGTGATCATTGACACCCTTCATTCTGACCAGCAGGCGGACTGTCTGTGTACCTTTTGTCCCTCAGTGTGAAATTAAAACACCTGCAAAGATGAAAAACTAACATGGAAACATTTCCCTATGAGGATTTCTTCCTTTTTTCCGCTGGTTTTCTCTGTTGGTTTTATTGCTCCTCAAGGAAATGCTGCCTGTTTCGCTGTTACTGTACACTTGACACTGTTCATCTGGCTAATTTGTTTTTCCAAAATAATTAAAGTACTTTTTGGAAGTTTGTGCTAAATTCTCTTCCTGTCTCTGTGTTTGTGTTGTCAACAGGCGGACCCCCAAGGCCGAGACATGGCCATCCGTCCTTTCTTGGAGCACTGTGAGAACACCCACATGACCATTTGGCTGGGCATCGTTTATGCCTACAAGGGACTGCTAATGGTGAGAGAGTCCAGACACACATAAACGCACCCTTACACTATGAATGTACTGTACAAATGTATCCGCTGACTCTTAACAATCTTATAAATGTACATTAATGAGGCTTGATGCCTTTTATATAACGCCATTTCTTAAATGTGTGCCAATATTTAACCTTGACTATCTATTTTAAAGGTTCTCTATACGATATTCAGAGCATTAATATAGCAGCAAACAACTATTTGTTATGTAAAGATTAAGTGGAGTAATGTCTACCTGAGCAGAGAATGAAGTCAGTGTGGGTAGCAGAGAAATATCTTCGAAGGAGGTGTGTTTTTGGATTTCCGCTGGCAAAAAAACATTTTTGCTTTCTTTTCAAGAGTTATATGAGAAGGGGGACACCACTCCCATGTCAAGTCAATTTCATTTATATAGTCCAAAATCACAAATTACTTGCCGCAAAGGGCTTTACAATATGGACACCTTCTTTATTGAACGCTCTGTTCAAAAAACTCTAGAAAACACTCCTTTAACAGGGAAAAAAAGGAACAAACCTCTTCCGGGATGGACAGACATGCAATAGATGTCGTTTGTACAGAGTAGACAAAAATAACAATATTAAGATTACAATATGGAGAATTAAGATAACGATATTAAGTACATAGATAGATTAGAAACATACATGAAGAATATGGATCATGGAAAAAGTTAAGCAATTTCCAGGTGTAGTCAAAACAGGAAGGACATGAACTTATGATGCTGACCTCCTCTCTACCACAAAGACCTGGAGAGAGGACAGACTACACATGCATAGAAGAGGAGGAGGACACTGGCCAGAAATAGTCTGACACATAACCTCTGTAAAACCACAAATTGTTGTTTATACACTTCTTTTTTTATGCCTCTGCGCCAGCGACTGGCCAGAGGCATTATATTTTTGGGTTGTCCGTCCATCTGCTCCATTCACATGAGTGTGATATTTCATGAACGCCGGGAGGGAATGTCTTCAAATTTGGCACAAATGACCATTTTGACTCAAGGATGAACTGATGAGATCATGGTGGTCAAAGGTCAAGGTCACTGTGACATCACAAAACATGTTTTTTGCCATAACTCAATAATTAACTATGACAATTTCACACAAATGTCTAATAGGGTGAAATGATGAAGTGATGACAAGACCCAGAGGGTTAAACAAACAAAATATAACATGTTAATTGGTGAGCTTTAGAGGTGCTGCTAGGTGGATTTTATTACTTTTGGACAGAGCTAGGCTAGCAGTTTCTACCTGCTTCCAGTCTTTATGCTAAGCTAAGCTAACAGACAGATAAGACAGTATTTCCCAAAATGTCAAACTGTTCCTTTAAATTGTGGTGATCACAGTTTAGTTTTGTGGCTTAACTGTTCTCTGCTCTAACTCCTACTCATCTAATGCAAATAAACATTACAAGGCAGTCCTTTAAGCATTATCATGGGCTATATCTGTGCATGTTCCCGAGACACAGGGTTCTAAACAAACTATAACATACATTAAACATTTTTCCCCAGCGCACCGTGTGTTTTAAAACCTCGGTGAAGCAGGAGCAACTGTAAATTATACAAACCTCACTACATTTATGGTGAGGAGAAGGCGTGAGATCGAGCAGTAAATCACCTTTAAGAGATTGCAGAGGACGCTGAATAAAAAATACTACCGAAAAATGTCAAAGACAGAGAGATGGAAGGAGTGAGAAAATTGTAGGGTAACAAGTAGGAGGGACTTTGATTTAAAATAATAATAAGACGGCGACAAAGAAGCGGAGCGGCAGGAAAAGTTTGTATCAAGTGATTGACAGGAGCCCACATCTGTATGAGGCATAGAGAGGGACAGCACAGCAAAAAGAAGCATTAAGGCTTGAGTCACATACATACACACGCACATCACCATCACATCACTTCACATTCACACACTCACACACCTGAGATCCACTAATCCTTGATGACTGCTCCTGTAAATCTGCTGCTTGTCATTCCTCTAACTCTCATTTAGACAGGCCACTTTACACAGCACACAGTGAATTATTCAGCAGGCTGTGCATGTGGCTGCGACTCAAATATCCTACCAAACAAACACTCTGAATAAACATTGCACAAGCATGAAACCATAGGCTTCTTTAGAAAGATATCTTTAGATTATCTTTCTCCTCTTTAAGGCTCAATCACATAATGAAGTCAATTTTTGTTTGATTTTTTTTTAAGCTAAATCAAATAAGATGACAACCTGCACTCCATTTATATAGAACAATAGATAGCACTGAACAACAACACATATTGAGATTGAAAGAGTCCTGCTTTATTCTGATGTTTAGACTGTTTCAAATAGTGAGGATGACCAACTCTGTTGTCTAACCATGTCCCCAGAGAAGCGAATTCAGACTTCCTATAACCAAAATCAAATACTGCCTTCAGTTTCTTCCTGAAATGTCTGTGTGCCCTTCTCTCAAACATCTTTTATTACTTTTCCTCTCTTTTCCCTGACAGTTGTTTGGCTGTTTCTTGGCATGGGAGACCAGGAACGTGAGCATCCCTGCTCTCAATGACAGCAAATACATCGGAATGAGTGTTTACAACGTGGGCATCATGTGCATTATCGGTGCCGCCGTGTCTTTTCTGACAAGGGACCAACCCAATGTCCAGTTCTGCATTGTGGCACTGGTGATCATCTTTTGCAGCACCATCACGCTCTGTCTGGTCTTCGTTCCCAAGGTCAGTTTGTTTTGAGAGTGTGTATGAGGAGTAGAGTGTGTGTATGAGCACAGGTGGATAACTCTGCGTTGCCAAAAACTAGAGTGCTTAATTATCACCACATTCACACACCACACTTCAGTAAGTCCTGGATCCTAAATATGCAGCGTAAACAGTTATGTGTAGCATGTAATTTTATCCCAGAGTGCAGCTGTGACTAATACCCATTACCCCTCTTTCAGTTAATCACCATGAGAACCAACCCAGACGCAGCCACCCAGAACAGGAGGTTAAAGTTCACCCAGAACCAGAAGAAGGAAGACTCCAAGACCTCCACCTCAGTCACCAGCGTTAACCAGGCTAACACTTCGCGACTGGACGGGCTTCAAACTGATAACCACCGCCTCCGCATGAGGATAACAGAGGTCCGAGCCGATGAATACACATTCATGTTGTTCTTTTTTGCTAATGATCATCATTTTTACAAGACAGGACAACGGTGCAGTCGTAGGGTTTTTAATGGTACAATGCGTCGGATTTTGCGACATCTAGTGGTGTGGTTGCAGATTGCAACCAACTGAGTACCCCTCACTCCTCCCTTTGACTGTGGTAACGTGAGCTGTCGAGTGCAAAACCGTGGTAACGCCGTTCACCTCGCTCAGAGGTCATCCATACCATAATATCACTACTTTAGGAGCAACAGAAGTCAAACGGCGATTGGCGGTACTACGGTTTTGCACTCTGCGGCTCATTTTATTGCAGTTTCACAAGAGTGTCAGACAATTACGGTGGCCTTCAGGTAACGTAAAAGCGTGAAAGGCTCTCTCTAGAGCCAGTGTCTGGTTTGTTCATTATGGGCTACTGTAGAAACATGGCGGAGCAACATGGCGAACTCCGTGAAGAGTAGATATGAAGGGCTCAACAAAATCAGGCATAAAAAAAAATCTAAAACAGCTAACAAAATCACAATGACTCTTAGTTTCAAGTGATTATACACTAATGAAAACAAAGTTATGAATATTATATTCCATTTCACCCGAAATGTCGCATACTGTTCCTTTGATGCAACAACGGGACAAGGAGAGGCTTTTAAATGTAATTGAAGAAACAGTAATTGAGCACAAGTTCTACAAGAGAAGGAAGAAAAAGAAAATCATTGAACTCCATTGACCTTGAAAAGTTTAAAAAAAGCTCTCCTGTAGTAAGTTAATGTTGAAATACCATTTTAATAATTCTTAATAGAATGATTGTTAGTTGTTAAAAGCAACTGTGATCACTTCAAGAGATTGTGTTGTGACTGAGCGGGCCATGCTCTCTGATTCATTTCTTGAAAATGTTCTGACATTGGGTGACATTTGAAAAAAATCCCCTGGCTATCACCTTGGCTTTCTATCAGATCTCTCAGAGGTGAATTACCGCTGTTGTCATTGCTTTTGTTCGTGATTGTGGCAAATGAGGAGCTACTCAGACATCCTTGGAGGACAAGTGAAGTCATTATGTCTTTTGCAGACAGCAGTCTATTCCCTTATTCACTGTGTTTTGATAAAGAAGTAGTTGCAGCAGTTTGTTATCCTTAGATCCACACTGGGTAGTATTTGGCTGATAACCATGTAGCCTACTTGAGCTTGGTTGCTCAGACAGTTCAGTTTTTGAATCATAATGTACTTACTCGACTAAAACTGTACTAAAAACAAAACAAAACAACATGAACTAATGATTTCTTTGTTTTTCTGTTTAAAAGTTGGACAAGGAACTGGAAGAAGTGACCATGCAGCTGCAGGACACCCCAGAGAAAACTCCCTACATCAAACAGAACCACTACCCGGACGCCAACAACATCCTCAGCATACGCAACTTCACAGACGGCAAAGGTGAGAAATTAGCCATATGTTTCCATGTACCCCTTCTATCATAGTCTTGTTAAGGTATCTGTGGGACCCCCATCCATTTTAGGCATTCAGTAATTAGAAAGTTGGGAAATGTTTCACCTCATAGGAAAATGACACACGCCGACAAAAAAGAGTTGAAGAGGCTCTTTAGACTCTTCAACTAATTTTATGTGCAAAAAGTGACAAAAGGTGAAAAAACATGTCACAAAAGTGAATGTTTCGCTCAGAGGACAATCAATAATGTGCTGACGATGGCCTCTTCTACTTTATTTGTCAGTGTGTGGGCTTTGGACTGTTGATTGTGGTTGTAAGCACCTGAAACATTTTTTAAAGCCGGGATTCAAGAGCACAGACCCTTTTACGATTGTTTGAATTACTTTACGTGATATCAGACAGAATTATCAACTTGTTATGCTCAATTCACACAAAGCAGCGGTGAAGTGCAGCTCACCGCAATCACTACATTGTCCTGCGGCCGGGAGGCATGTTTATGTGTTTCAGGTGGGAGTAAATTCTTTGTAACATAGGTCAACATCTCATAGGAGTCACAGGATCTGTTTTAATGATTGGCTGGGGAAGTTAAAGTTAAACTTTTACCTAAAACTTTTAGTTTGGCCGCACTTCGCCGCAGAATCAAATGGCCGCAGCTGCCTTACCTTGGGAGCGGCCGCCGCAGCTTTTCGTAGATATTGCATGGCAGCTCGCCGCAGGCCGCACTTTACCGCTGCTCGGGTTTGAGCATCTTCAATCTGACATGCTTCATGAAGTGTTGGTGCTTTCCATTTCAGTCAATGCAACCCACGTAAAATCCAAGATAGCGTATCATTTCTTCCTCACTCACTGACTGGAGCCATTCAGCTGGGTTGTGCTCAGTGCTGCTACTCGTGGCTGAAAACTAGATTGCAGCAGTCTCAACCAAGAATGAGCAGCTCAGTATGATGCAATTCAGTCCTGTCTCACTTCAAGTTAATGGGATTCAGTCTGATGCAATTTAATACAAAGTAAAGTGTACCACTGCAATGAGGTTTGTGCATATTCTTCTGTTTCACTGTAGAGATGATGTGAAGGTTACGTTTGCATATTCAGTGGCTTTTGTATAGGTTTTTAATGCTGCTTTTAGAGCTGCAACTTGAATGAATATTGAGATGTTTTTTTTCCCATTGCTGGAGCTCCTGTCAGCTGCAGGTGAAGAAGAGACACGAGTTCTCTGTCTGACAGCAAGTCTGTGACGTCTCTGAGGATGAGTCATGAGATTAGCTACAGTACCTGCATACTCCACTGCTGCTTAGTTAGTTTTACACACACTGTAGTCACACTTATCATGTCTCCCACCTTTAATCCCAAAGTGGGTCGCTTGATTTTGCACCTAATTATTTGGTGTTTGCTGTGTGTTGAACAACGTACTTGAGTAGAGAGAAGATTAAAGAAGGGAGTAGGGGGCATGGGTGAGACAAGTATACAGTAGGTGCTAAAATATAAAGACACGTGTCATGTCCGTCTTTTCCAGCAGAGAGAGCCTGTGTCTTTTACCCTCCCAACGTCTGGCCGATACAGGCTGTTTGAATTGATGCAGCTGTGTTTTAGACATTATGAAGCCGGGGTCCTCAAATTGAATCAGTGAATCGTTACACCCCAGCAGCATCGCTTTGCATTAGGCACCATATTAACAGACGCAGGATGATGGTGATGGTGATGGTGATGTGATGTACTGCAGCCAGTTCCAGCACGTCTGATGATGCACACGCCAGCACAAAGCCGCTCTCAGGGGTGTCTAATGAATCTGTCTGAGTTCGGGAAGGTAAAAGAGTAAAACAGCTGCGCTCCTTCTGCGGATTGGGAGCCGAGCGTGTTGGAATTGTTTGAGAAGTTCCTCATCTGTGAAAGTTCATAGTTATGCAATGAACTGATGGCAGTTAGTCAGTACATTCACAAAGCAACGTGTCTAATGCTTCTTCTTTGGGTTTTGGTTTGTTCTCCGCTTCCCTCCTGTTTCTCTTTCTTCTCTGCCTCTCATCTTTTGTATGCTCACACACATAAATGCACAACACCCTCCTGTTTTGGCCTTGTTAGGTACTCTTACAAGGATAAATCTGAAATATAAAATGAGTCTGTGTTGTTGCACAATTGGTTGATGGAGCGGCTCAGTGTCTTTTTATGGAACACAGAAAGCTAGAAGGCAGTGCCAAGACTATTTTGATCAGTAGATAATTAGTAAATGAGCTACCATCTGTCAGATTTCTGATTGTCTTATATTTACACTACATCATATTTATTAGTCATTAGATTTATTTAATGATTTTTTTTTTTTACCATGTATCAGGGTCCAAATGTGCCTGTGAAAACCTATAGATCTTGGATTATAGGGATGCACAGATCACACTTTTTCAGTCCCGATACCGATACTAATACCCGGGCTTTGGGTATCGACCGATACCGAGTACTGATCCAATACCAGTGTTTAATTAATAAGCTGTATGCCTCACTGTGTGGAAGTGACTGGGATCATTCTCTTATGTGTCTAAGGCAACATCAGGCTTGATATAAACATTGTTTTCTTAACTTTATAAAACAAAATGTGACCAATAAGTACATAGATATACATTTATTTAATTGTTATTTATTATTAAAGTAATAAATCGTACACCAGCAACTTGGTAAAAAATCTTCAACATTAACTAATTAAATTAAATTGAATGAATTAATTAAAATCTTTTTAATGCAGCAACAAATTGGTCAAAACTTAAACAGGAATTAAAAGCCCAGTATATACAGTAATGTATATAGTATATAAACATAGAATCAAATTGAATACATTGGCCCCATTGTCACCGATATCCGATCCAGCTGTTTGAGTCAGTGCATCCCTATTGGATTATATTTCCATTCATCAAAAAATCATGAAAGAAAAAAAAATGTGTTATACAACCTGAAAATAATTAGTTAGCATAATTTAAGCAAACACATTCTCACATTTTCCATTTAGTTGAGAGTAATCTCTCCAAAGTACTGGCAGCAGCTGGCGGCTGATATCAGGCTCTCTTTAGTGAAGTCAAATTCAAATTGTGCTCGTAGAAATAAATCTATTTCTGAATCTTTGTGTCTTGGCTAGGTTGTCAGGAGAGAACAGAGACAAATATAGCCAGACACTTTTTTGTATAAATATTCATTTACAGAGATATTTTTATAGACAGAAAAATGTGACCTATTATATCTGTCTGCAGGTCTTCTATAAATTTACATATTTACAAACCTGTGTTGGGTAAAGAAAGAAATACTTGCACCTTTCCTCTTGCCACCAGTTGGAGTTAGTAGCAACACAGTGCATGGGAAATGGGTAATTTTTCAATTGGGGAAAGAAATAGAAAAATACAGAAAGCTGATTTTGGCAGCAGAGAACACTTCCAAGATAAACTTCACTTCACTTCTCTGAAAGGATTAGACAGCCATCAACTGCTTATTTCCATCAGCAGAGAAAAACATGCTGATGCTGGGAGAGAAATTATCCTTTTAATGAATGAATATTGTTAAATAATCCTGTTTTCTGCTTGGGGCATAGGGATCTGGTACAATGAAGCAACAGAAATGGGCTGTCTTATTCCTTCAAGAGGCGTATTCCTGCTCCTGTCATCAAGTAATATTTAAAACCGACAGACAGAAGTAAAACTTAGTAGCGCTTTATACTAGCTCTCTCAAAGCAAGAATCTCATATAAAGCGATAGACTGACCTTGCTATTACTTTATTTATTCACAGAAAAATGTATTAGAGCCCAGGTTGTTGAAGTGTTAAGTGAAGTGAAGTGAAGTGCACGATAATAATGATCTTGTGAGGGGAGAAAGAGAGTTCAGCACATTAGGTGCTGCTCACAAACGTCAATCTGACACACATTATGGAAATAAAATCACAGGTCATTAAGCCGCCTTTAAAGATCACCAGCATATAAACTTTTCCCAGCATCAATCTGCTTGTGCTTGGCAGTCATCATCATCGTCATCATCATCGCCGGCATCGCTAACTGCAGTCATCAGTATTCATCATAAGAGAGCTGGTCTAAATGTATTGGGGTCCGTGAATGAGAGGCTGTTATAAGAGTAGAACGCTGCGTCAACAGCGATTACGCTCACTGAGAAGCAACACTCCACCTCTCTCTCTCTCTCTCTCTCTCTCTCTCTCTCTCTCTCTCTCTCTCTCTCTCTCTCTCTCTGGCTGTCTTCATGATGGAGAACACCAGTGGATGACAGTTAAGGTGTAGTTTTCTGACCGATTGGCTGCTGAGACCGAATTTTAAGCTGAAAAGTTGGAGGTTATTGTTATTGATTAAACCTGCAGTAGGCAGAATGATTTTGGCATCATTGGGCAAAAAATCCATAATAACCTTTTGGCATACTGTAATTCAAGTGTTCTGAGAGAAAACTAGACTTCTGCACCTCCTCATGGCTCTGTTTTCAGACTTTAAAATATCTAGCCCGGGACAAGAGACTTTGGCCAATCACAGGTCATTTCAGAGAGAGAGCGTTCCTTTTGGCTGTTGATTCAATGGAGGCAGCTGTCAATCACTCGCAAACTCTGATAAAACCGTCAAACTAGGCAGCGCTGATCAAATATGAATCAATATTCTGTTACTGTAATGTAAGTGTAGTTTGACCATTTGATCCAAGTTTGCGAGTGATTGACAGCTGCTCAGAGACGGCAGGCTCCAGCTTGGCCTCTGGTCTGTGAAATCTTGCAGATGCCATTAGGAGCAACAGAGGACACAGAGGAAATGATTTTGCTCCAATCTTGCCTGCTGCTGCTTTAACAGTCTTCTCAGTAATTCTTTATATTTTGGACAGTTTGTGCAGATGTACTGTTTATCCATTAACTGCCAGATCAGCTAATCTTAGTCAACCTAAGACACAGGTAAAGCTTAGGGCTCACAACTTAAATTTAATTTAAGTAAAATATCAATATTTTTTGTACTGTTTTACAGTTTACACCCTCAATAAATGTGAAATTATAATGAACAGATGTTGAAGTTTACCAGGTTCACTTACATTATTGATTCTTGTTCCCTACATTTACACATTCAAAAGTCTTTTTGTACAGTAAAGTTCTTTGGCTGGCCCTGAGGTCTATTGACATCTGAAAAGAAAACCTCAACAACAACCTAATACCTTCTTTGTGGCATGAACACATATTCTGAATCCATAATGGAGTGTATAAATATCCGTGTCTGTGCTTTTAACACAGCTCTGAGAGCTACAAGGTTATGCTTTCTTCAAAATGCAAAGAGGACTACTCTGCTAGAAAATAATTCAGCAAGCTCAGATGTCCAATCGGGGCACGGAGAGCTGTGATCAGTGAATCGGGTCAGCAAGTGCAGAGAAATCTGGGACAACTGGAGAGAAAACTCTGTAGGGGGGTAAAAAAGATCATCCCATTACTCTCCAGGTACAGGTTTGAAAACTGATAATGTTGTTTACTACAATTCTTAATGTGTTTCAACCTCATCTGCCCCTGCAACATCCGGAGCGGAGAATACAGAAATCATGTTGGGAAGCCTTTTGCTCTGTCCCCTCCGTCTTCCTCTCTGGATTCTTTCTGTTTTTCTTTCTTACTTTAATGCTTTCTTTCTCTTTGTTTCCATTTCTACTGTTTTCATTTGTGCCACACTGGTGTCAGTTTTAGTTTTTACCTGTGCTTGAAATATCACCATGCATATGTGATGTAATACATTATGCAATCTGTTTCCTTTTTGGAAATCCAGTCAGGTGACAGACATGGATGACATGTTTTCAGGTCACTATTAAAATAAGTTTGTGGTGTGAATGTGCTGTGTGCAGTGAAAACGCACATCTGCATTGATATAAACCTTCTCAAACCAGGAAATACATTCATTTGGTAGGTACATATTGACATGCCATGCATTAACAGATTTGTATTGCCTTTTGCATGGCCTCAGGATCAAAATAAGTGCATAAACAACAAGAAGCACCTTCATGGCTACCTGACCTACTAAACATTTAAAGAAACAAATGTGGGTTCACGCTCAGGTATTAGGGCCAAAGGCTGGTCTGAAACTCCCCTTAAAGGAATACTTCACTTCCAAAATTATCATTTGTATATCAATTACTCACCCCATGTTACCTTGAATCCTTGAAGAATGCCTCCGCGGTGAACAAAGTCTCAAAAAATGGAGAAAAGTAAAGTAGACGGGGGCCACGTTTTAACCACAGCAAAACTATATCAAAACATCTGTTTACAAATTCTCACACAACTCATGCAGTATAATCCAAGTCTCATTTATCCAGTCATAGGCTCACTACTGCCCAAACACATGCGTCGTCAAAACGTTACTATTTAAGACTCAAGTCAGTTTTATTTGTGAAGCCCAATATCACGAATTACAAGTTTGCCTCAGGAGGCTCTACAATCTGTACAGGATACGACACCGTCTGTCCTTTACAGTACGACCCTCTCATCGGATGAGAAAAAAAACCTTTTAACAAGGAAAAAAATGGAAGAAACTTCAGGAAGAGCAACTGAGGAAGGATCCCGCTTCCAGGATGGACAGACGTGCAATAGATGTCATATGTACAGAGTAAAAAGGAAATTACAACATAGACAATCATTATGAAAAAAAATGATACATATAGTATGAACATATCTGAAGAGATGGATCCAGGAGGATTTTAAGCAGCTCACCAACCAATTAGAGCCTGAGCAACATGACCTCCTCTCCACCATATAACCTAGAGAGAAGATAAGATTTTTGTTTTTAGTTCCCAGCTGCTTTGGTAATGTTAATGTATGATTTCCATGCCAATAAGCGCAAGAGTTATTATTTTTTGAGAGTCAGTAAACGGATGTTTTGATATAGTTTTGCTGCTGTGAAATGCTGCCCCCCTTTACTTAATTTCATCAAGGATTTACTCCTCCATTCACCGCAGAAGCATGCGACTGCACGAGACAAAGTTATCTTAAAGAATTCAAGGTAACACGGGGTGAGTAATTGATATATTAATGGTCATTGTGTGGGTGAAGAATTCCTTTAATAAAGTCATGTCTCAGGTACCTGGCACGTGCAACTTACAACACCTGAGCAGTTAAGTATGACAGCCCATTTGACACAACCTATTTTTTACGATACCTACATGTGTTTTAATGCAGATGGAGAGAAGTCGATACTGAAGAACCACCTGGAGCAGAAGCCTCAGGCGCAGTGGGGCTCCATGGATCCTTCCAGAATAAACAGAGGTCCCCTGGAGGATATCAACTCGCCCGAACAGTGAGCTCTCCTATTTCTTCAGCACCTCTACCCCCGTGTCCCCCTCTCCCTCCCCTCCGTCTTGTCAGCTTTTTCATCAGACTAAACGTCACATGTATCGCAACCACCAGCAGCTCTCAGACGGTTGCTCTGGCAACAGAGCCCTGCGAAAGCATGGACCGGTTCT